>VDFB02021525.1:0-28061 GCA_007258455.2 Sequoia sempervirens | reverse complement strand
ATCAATAGTACCTTATGTAATTGCAAGGTTGAGACACATTTTTCCCAACATTGGAGGTGGAGGGGGTAGAGGTCGGGGATTGAGAAAATCCTCGACATCAAACTCATCCATGATATAAAGGTGAACCTATATATATATAAATATATGAACAAGTACAATATTAACTTTCAAGAATCTATCTATAAATTACAAATAAACATATTAAAAACTAGATATTATACATGTTGAGAAATTAAAAAAATTGTTTAAATTAAATGTATGACTGTTTAAAAGAAAAATTAGGATACATACACACGTACATCATTCAACTTGAGCATGTACAAATTTTAAAAAAAAATTAAGATCTAACTATTTAATTTTAATACATGTACATACTAAAAAATAAAATTAAAAGGTAAATTTCTAGGTAAATTTAATCCCCTTAAGCCATTCTCTTAAAAATCCCCTTAATCCATGATATAAATGACTTAATGACCTAAATATATTCTATAATAATAACTAACCCTCTATTTTCTCAAAGTAATAAATAACCCCTCCTTCCCTATATTGGATCCCTCAAAGAAAAATATTAAGGTAAAAATGTGACGAAAGAAGATAGTTGGAACCTAATAGTATGGGTTCAAATATATAAAATATTCCCAATAACCCTTTATTAGGCTCCCAAAGCATATATCTACTACTCAAAACCAATTCGCTATAAAGGCCTCAAATGGTTGTCACATTATTTTTGTAAGGTGTTCCAAAAGACTAAAAGTTTCCCTAGAAAGACCTAATCAAGGAATGAAAAAGAATGGAAAGTGTCTACCTCATTGTATGTTGACCTTTCCCATATAAAAATATCATGGAAATGGTAAATGAGTTGATTTAAGAATTTTTAGAAATGAAGTAAGGTGAACTTCATTTAACGCTAAAAGCAACAAGAAAGGAAATGAATAAAATCTTCCTATAATTGGTATAAGTTTTCCACAGTCCATCAATTCAAATTGTGCTAACTTTTGGTTTATCTGTGTATATTTTTTGATTGATGTTTTGGATCAGACTCAGTGATCTGAAATGTTGATAAAAAAAATACACAGTTAAACTAGAAGCTAGGACAATTTGAAAATCTTCCTAGTTATTCAAATGAAATAAACTTTAAAAGGTTCCAAATCCCCTTCCCACCTCTTCCTAAATGAAGATAAAATAAATAATTTACTAAATATTTCTTAGGGTTTAAGGTTATAATTTTAATATGATTTGAGAATAAATAAGATAAATTTGATGGAATCAAGTTTTGTTGTAAAGGTGATGAACTTTGTGGGGGATAAGATGAAAATAATTTTGAACCTAGCTGACTCATTAAATGACAATAAGATTATTTTAAAGGGGTTTGATTTACAAGATTTAATAATTAGATATGTACTAATACATTATATTCTTTATTAGATAGTTATTGCTTCCATAAGCATTTCTTACAATCTTGTAAATTTATTAATAATAGTGATGTGTGCACCCCTAAACACTCTTTGATAACCACACTATTAATGTTTCTATTTTTACTAGAGTATACTATAATTGAAAAGTATGTAAAGAGGAAGGGTTATTTAACCTCAATGTTAATGCAATGAAAGATAGGATTATCTTGATGGTATCAATGTTATCTAAACCTATTGAAGGGTTTTCTTCTATGTTTGAACACATTTAGTGAAATAGAATGAATATGTGTTATCCTAGGAAAATATGTATAGAATTATGGATAAAATTTAAACTTTAAGTTGAAGGAAAATGTCAAATATTTAGAAGAAAAATGGTGGTGATAGAATACAAGCTTCAAGACTCTCCTTTTAATAATTAATTGCAAGCATAAATGATCAAAATTAAACACAAATGGATATGTCACCAATACTTTTTAGATAAAAAGGCTAAAATTAGAGCCATTATTTCTTAGTTCAAGTATGGGGATAAAGGTATCTAGTTTTTATTCAATGTAAACATAGTCGAGCTTAATAGATACAAAGTTGGCCTATTAATACTAGGGGAACATTGTCTAATGAGATTAAGTTGGCCCTATTCAATTTTTAGAGGTTAGAACCCTAACATTTATATGAGGCATGTAAAATAGAACCTTATTAGGAAGAGTAGGATAGGAGAAATGAACCCATAAGAATTATACTTATACAAACAAAAAACACAACAATGTTTAACCATTTTAAAATGTTAAATTTGTTTCACTATAGTGATCAATACCTAATTTGTATGAGGATGACACAATTTATAGGGAGATGAAGACTACATAAGAGGAGAATTTATTAACATAATAGCTTGGTTGTAGTTGTTTCTTTAGCATTAACTACTTTCTCTTTTTTCTTTTGTTCTTGAATATTTTATTTGGTCTCTTAAAACTTATCAACGGTACTTGATCTTCATAATTATCATTTTCTTCTTCTTCAATTATTATCATCCTAGAAGGAAGACCATTTGAATTTAGAGAAGGGAGAAATGTATTTTTCTTTTAAAGTATTTGAAGTATTATATTTATTTGATGGTTCCTTCTTAACCTTTTCCACTCCTTGGAAAAAAATGATTCAACCACTTGAATCTCCTTATATTCATCACTTTACTTCTATGATTGATGTATGTGTTTTTAGTGATTGACTCTCTATCCTTTCAATTGATTCATGATCTATACTTTAATATAGTTATAACAAGGATATAATAGTTTTCCATAATTGGATATGCCCCAATAAACTCTTTAAACATGAAATTATTTGATGAGGGAAGATCTAAATTAAGGTTAATATTTCTTACTTACCTCATGCTTATCCATATTTTTTGCCCATAAATCTCTCAAATCAAAATTGGATTTTGTAAAGAGGATAATTATATTTTGAAAGTTCGTTCTTAGTCAAAGTCATTTATTTCTTTGTACAAATTTAAAATTAATTTATGATTTATGTTTAATAGTTTTAGCATGGATATATGAAGAATAATTTTAAATATATATAGTAAAGTGGACATATTTTTATATTTTCCTAATACTATCTTATAAAAATCAAATATCTACTGGTATATTTTAAAAAGAACAATCCTATTACAATGGTACATTAGTAATTTATATGGAGCATATATAAACCCATTACATTTGATATAATTGAAAGTAGAAATTTGGATGAACTAATTTCCTAAAGAAATAATTGCAAAAATGGCTTCCAAGGAAATCCTATTATTGAATTCATTCTCCATAACTCTAATTAAGTAAATGAAAAATGATACCATCAACCCTATGCTAATTCTTATAATCTCTTCTTTAATTCTAATTGAGTGTAGGGTTCATATTTTTGTTCTCTATTTGGCCCATGATTCATACACTATACAATACTAGAGAAATTTTCGTTGTTATAAAATAGACCAAGTATTAAATCATGAATAAATATTCTCTTTTGGACTTTATTGAACTAATCATGACCATATGACCATTGATTAAAATTATATAATCAAATTTATTTTTTCATCCATAATAATAAGAATGAAATGACGCATCAATGGATGAAACCCCTTTGCTATTGGATTACCAACTACCATATTTTAAAACACAATTAAATCATTTGTGTAGTTAATAAATTTACTTGTATGTTATATCTAGGGCATTATTATGATAGTTGACATCTTATTTATCAATCGATTATCATTCAAACATGTAACTTAGGTAAATGTTTTATTTTCTAGTACTCAATGAAAATTTTGATTGATACATTACAATAATTGACACAATTTTGGTTGTTAAAAGGTTCTCTTAAATTTATCCAAGATTTATATCTAGGATGAGTTTATTTGATAGCCTAAATATTATTCTCTTATCAAGGTTTTCTTGTTGAGCATAGTCAATTACTATGTTTACAGGATTGCATCGAAACTATTAAGGTAGTAACTTACATAATACCACTACAAGCTATACAAATGACCCAAAATTATCTATCTTTTTCTTGATTAACTCTTTGAGCGAATGATTAAATTTCCACATGAACCAAATTAGTATTTTCAACATTTTAAAGTGGTGAAGATATCTTTAAGATATGAGAGTAAGCATTTTATACATAATTTATTTCTTTTCATTTCTCATTATAATGATAGGATAGTTTATTATAATGATAGTTTATGTGATAGTCCCTAATTGTGTGGAAACATCTTTGTTTTGGTTTCTCCTTTTGGTAATTACATTATTTATGGTTTCATGATATAATTTTACCTCACATGTGGCTCAAATAAACAAATACCTAAGCCCTAAACCATATCCATCTATATCAAATATAAATAATTGAAATATAAAATACAAAAAATAGTAAAAAATGGAAAAAAACTAACTTGGACTTTGTGGTGGCCATAAAGTTAGCTTTGCAAATCAAGTTCCCATGATAAATTCATATATCTAAAATAAATATATTAAATGGTTTTAGTAGTAAAATCATTACAAACCTAGGAGTTGGTGTATATTCAATGAGTATATGAGGATATTTATAGTAGATATATACCTACAAGACACAAATTTTCCTATCTCTTATTATATATACCTCTATTTACATATGTACAACTTATGTTTACACAATACCTACTATAAAACCATACAAATTATGTATAATGGTATGCAACTCCATACAAGTAAAAATCAAGGAGATGTACAAAAACATAAAAAAGTCATGTGAGAAAAACATTTACTATCATATGTCAAAAAGCTATTTTTCAACTACTTCGGATATGAGAATGGGCTCAATTTCTCCCTTGGAAGCTTCTATAAAAAATAAATCCCTAAATCCACTTAAAATGAAGAAAGAACCTACAAAACCTCTTAGTCAAAAAGTACTACAAGGCACAAAAAACACAATATAGTTAGATACTTGGGATAAACTTTACAACAAAGTTGCTAGAATTTATTGCTCTAATTTGAAATACAAGATGAAACAAACAAGAATGTAAGTTTTAATTCTTGAATGAAAATGAAAACCTCATATATAACTCAACAAAGGAATTCAAAAAAGAAATAACATAAATAATCAAAGAAAATATACCAAAGAGCTCTAGATTATAGACTTGATTTGCACCAATGATGGTTGGAATGATAACTATTCTAATAGCATAAAGTTATCTCAAAATGTGATGATGAAATGGATGAGAATGTGTCTCAATTTATATATTTTTTAGAGAGCAATGGACGTTGGAGATGTGATATATTGTATAAGTAAAGATGCATATTTTTCCTATTACCATTGTTTGGCCCATGATGGTCCTACAACTCACCCTACTTCGAGAAGTCATGATATAATGCACATAAACCAATCAATCATCAGTCATCAATAACAATGTTAGCATAAATACACAAATCATTATTTTCATCATTATAAAATTTATCATTAGACGAATGTTCAAAATAACTCTTCTTCTATTTATATTACTTCTTTACATGGATTTGCTTCCCATGATTCCAAAATTTCACTCTAATCTTACTAGAGGTTTTAGGACATTCTTTTGGCTTAGAAATCTCTTTATCCCCCTTTTCTTTACAATATTTTTAATTGGTTCAACCTCAAGCACGGAGTTTATCTTTATAACCCTTGTCCATGGATGTTTATGTCATTATTTGTTGAAAAAAGTAGCAATAAAGGAATCCACCTTAATCTCAAATATACCACCACCAATTACAACTATTATGTTCTCTCAAGATTCATATAAAGATAAAAGCACCAAAATACATTTATAATCATCAAGCTTACCATTTATACTTCCTAAATGAATAAAAATTATATCAAAATAATTTTAGTGATTAGCTATAGAGTCTCATTCCTTAATTTTAAAGGAATATAATTTATATTTTAAAATTAATATATTAAAAGGACTCTTAGTTTGGTAGATTTCACCTATTCTTCTCGATAGACAATATGTCGTAGTCTCATGAGAGACATGTTTAAAAGCATGAAATTGGAGAGACATAGTGATATTGTTCCTCAATATTTTTTGTCAAGCTTCTTCTAGTCTTCATTTAATAGCCCAATAGGCCTTTCCTTTTTATCATAGCCCTCCATTGATCTCTTTCATCCAAGAGACCCTCCATATTTAGTTTCCTTAGCTAGTACCTAAAGCCATTGAACTTATTAATATGTGAACTAGATGTGCTTGCCACATGGAATCTCTAACCACGCCCATATATGCAAATTGCTAAAAAAAGTACCACCACAAACACAAAAAAACCACAACATTAGAAGAAAGGTATCCCATGCTTCTAAAATTAAGTCATAACTCTAATACCGAATATTGAATCTAATTAAGAAAGTGATTAATCCAATAATATTAATCTACCAATGGAGAAATAAATTTCAAACACATAAACCATATGAATACTAGATATATGTGGAGAAACCCTTGCACAAAATAAGTCCATTGTCAAAGATACCCAAGCTTGTATTAATCACATAAGAGTGTACATGAATAGAAGCAAATTTTATTTTAAAAATAATTTGACAACCTAAGAGTACTTGTAAAGGAAATTTAGAAACTTCTATCTCATTCCCTAATGAATAGAAAAGTTGGAAATTATAAACCACCAAACAGTCTCTAAAACTAATGAGTCAAAACCAAGAATCATATAAAAATCCATTGCCCCTATAGTCATGGTCAAGCAACTTGGAATAGTAAGTAACTCATCTTATACCTCTCTTACATGTCATAATAGTCAAATTGTCCGCTTTCTCAAATCTAGGTAGTCCATGTGAGGGCATTTGATGCTTTTTGCATAACCATCAAAATAGGGAGATGCTCTAGAACTCCCAATTATAACCTTTTCAATGTAACTTCCCTATTTAATATCCTCTTACACAATATTCCAATTATATTAAAGAATAAATAATAAATTAATTAATGTCCCCACCCTCACATAGGTATCCCAGTTTGCCTACTTCATAATTTGTTTGAAGATACTACATTATTTAATATCATCTACACAATTAAATATAATTTACATGACTTAGGATTTTCTAGGTGAATAGCACATATAATCCTTACATATGGTAGGACCTCGCAACATACAACATGCAAACCCTAAAAGAGCTTTGTAATTGTTTTTTGGTCATCACATGGGACAAATGGTTTAATATGCATGGTTTTATTATGATAGGAAGACTAATTTTAACTAAACAACATGTTCTCACATCATCAAATCCACTAAGGCTAGGTTATATGGATTTAAATTTGATATATCTACCTTTAAATGTTCCAAGCAATCCCTAGTATATATTTTTAAATTAAGACATTATAAGCTAAGGATTATTTAATGTTTCTCGAGTCATTGTTTAAACTTAATAATTAAATCACATGAGATTTATACATCATAAAATGAAATAGCATGTCACTTGTTATTTCATATAGATTCAATCAATTAAGTCACATATTGTGGAAAGGTGCTATAATTTAATTGTTATTTTTTAAAGGTTTTTTTCATGACCTTGTCATACAATTGTGATGTGCACAATAGATATCAAAGGGATATCTTAGCTCGTGTGTTCTTGAGATGATCGATAGTATCATAGTCCTTTGAAGTTTTATTCATACATTAGGGGAGAAAGCTAGTTGTTTTAAAGGAGCAATTCAACCTCTAGCTAGTATTGATATTGAAGCCCAACTATGTAATCATCTTGTGAATTAGCTATGAATTGAAATGTATGTTTATCTTCAGTAGAAGTATGAACTGAAAAAGTGGGACAAGGATATGTATGTCTTATTAATAATAAAAATATAAAGCACGAGAAGAATTATCACTAGATTGGGTAATCCAAATGACATAGAAATGAATCTTGAAGATAAACTACGATTTGAAACATGTAACATGTGGAAATGAATTCAAAATTAAAAAAATGGAATGTTGTTGGGGAGAGCGGGAAAAAGAATATGAGGGTAAGGGCACGGTCCCATGGAGGGGGGCTTCCTAAAAATCCGGGGCATAATCTGCTTAAATTTTTAGCAGTATTTTTGAAGTTGGTGGTCCCATGAATATTTTGAAACTCCCAACTTTAAGCAGGCTGGTGGTGAAATGGTGGTGGAATGGCAAGATGTGAATAAAAAATTAATAAATAAACATCATTTCCCTCCAAAAGTGGCAGGAAGTACATTTAAGTAGGTGGAGCAATTTCTAACCCCACCCGAATTCAATCAGCTGAAATTTTCAGCCACCTGCTTATTTGGGCTGAAATAGATTCCATTTAATCCTGTAGCAATTTTTTTTTTTACCATGAGACCACCTGCTTCCATAAAAATAGGAGCCCAAGCCCCCCATGCAGGGCTTAAATTTGATGGCCATATGACCGTATTTAGAGATTTTTGCCGTAAAATACAATCAAAATTTTAAGAAGATTGTATCAGATGAAAGGAGATATTTTGATAGAGTGTCAAAATTTACATAGAATTATAATGATATATATATATAATTTACTTACACTAAGGTATATCATAATATTTTAAAGGCACCTTTGAATAGATAACCGTCATTAAAAAATTTGTTGACAGGCAAGGTCGACCGTCAAATTTAAGCCCTGACCCCATGGGACCGCAGGGTAAGAAAAAGCATATGGAGCCGTTTGAATGAGGGTGGGAAAAAGCATATGGAGCCGTTGAATGAGGGTAAGAAAATGCATATGAAGCGCAACTCCGTAGGCAACTGATTTGTTCGGATTTACAGCGCTGGAGAGCTCCTTTGAAGCGAAGAAATTTTGTGAGTACAATCTGAAAGGCAGCTGCAAGAAGGTATGATTACATTGTAGTTGGAGGAGGTACAGCATGGTGTCCTCTGGCTGCGGCACTGTCACAGAACTACTCTGTTTTGGTATTGGATAGGGGAGACTCTCCCTATGGAAATCCGGATGTTGAAGACAATAAACCCCAGTGAGTTCTCTTATGTTCCTCAGGGATTTGTCTCAGAAGATGGAATAGTTCTCTTATGTTGGAGAAGATGGAATAGAGTTCTGGGTGGCTTCAAACCAAACAAGCTTTTCCGGTGGAGTTCTGTTGTGAAGGATGAGAAGCTTGTAAATGAGTCGTATGAATGGGTGGAGAAGATGAATGCCTTCAAACCAAACAAGCTTTTCCGGTGGAGTTCTGCTGTGAAGGATGCACAGTTGGAAGCCGGATTGCTTCCTTACAATGGGTATACTTTGGAGGGCACCGAGATCAGTGCTTCATCTTTTGACAAAAATGGAAGGACACACACATAAATTTGTTTTGTACTTCTCGTTGAAATACATTTAGAGTGTTTTGTTTTTTAATGGTTTTCCTCTTATCACTGTTTTCTTGTTCTTTCTTTCGTTCTAATTTTATTTTGTTTTCTTTCAGATTTATCAGTTTTTTGGTACAGCGTGCACGCTGGTCTGTTTATTCATGTTATTGATCTGTGATTTGTTCTGTTTTGTTTGGTTTGTTGTGTGTTTTATTTTAATTTGTTTTGTTTGATGATTTGTTCTGTTTTTATTTATTTATTCTTTTTCTTAGTTTGTTCTATTTTTTTTTTTGGTTTCATGGTATTTTGATTTGTGGTAACAGAGGAAGAGGCAGAGCAAAGGAAGCAGTGACTAATGGAGGCAACATTCTTCTTCTAAGTAATTATTCTTACACATTCTCATTATTATACAAAATAATGGATTGTCTATTTTGATTGAATGAAAATGTATTGTTGATTATATTGAATAAGTTAAAAATTAAAAATATGCTCTATCCTTGAAACTGTAAATCTTGGTTTATTTAGTTTTAGTTATCTTATTCCTCTTTTTCAGTTTTGTGTTCCAATAGTTCTTTATATCATTATCAATTCTTCCCCATAACTGGACTGTGATGATAGACTATCTGCATGAAAAACAAGCCTTAAATATTATACAATTGCTATTGTATCCCAAATTCAATGAATAATATTGACTATTTCTAATTTGATCTTGAAAATAGTTTAATGTTTCACTTTAATTAATAATTTTTCATCTTATATCCATCAATTGCTTTCTTAATTTTACTAATTTTCTAATTTGTATACTTTTCTATTTGTAAGTTATTGGAGACACCTCCTCCTGTGTATTATCACCACCATGTTTAAAATCAATATTCTGTTGTTATTTGTGAGTGTCTTCCTTAATGATGGTTGTGCTATAACATGTCCCTTACTGTAGATGGCTGTGGTGATCCTTACTGTAGATACTATTGCAACAAGAACAAGTAGCTATGTTAATCTCCTGTCCTTCCATTTGTATTGGTTGTTCTGTTCTTGTTGTCCTGTACGAGACCATGGTTGCTCTAATAGCTTGAATTTAGGTCTGTGAGTAGAACATACCCAATCATGAGGTTGGTGATGCACTTCACAAGATTACGAGAGTGAAGGTGTCATGTTAAACAATAGTCTACCCTTCAATATCATGAAATTGTACTTCTGCCAGCCTGTTAGACTCCTATGCTTGATCATGATACATGTCCCAAAGAATGTTCATCCTCCTCTTCACTCACATTATATGATAATGCTACACCTCATTTGAATGCTACACACTAAATAGCCAATTATTAGGCTGCCCTTCCTTCTTATTGTGGCACTATGAACCCAAGCAACCGACAGATCCCTTAAAAGACCTCTCTAAAGAGAACCACCCAATTTCTTGGTGTTGACTTGCTATGGATCAGATATATACAGTATTGCAGTTAATCTAGAGCCTATACCTTGAATGAAAAGGTAACTCAATTATTAGATAACACAGTCTGAAACACTCCAACCCTTGAATACAAAAGTGTAATTCATACAACACTTGAGATCTTATTTCCCTTGTCTTTTAAGATTCATTTTTACGTGGGCCATGAATTCCCATTTCTTTTTGAAATAAGATAACACAACATTGAGGAGAACCCCAAATTCATCTGGCCCACAACAGTATTGCAGGCTACTTTACTGTTCTTTAGTTTATGATTTCCAACCGTAGAGTTTATGCTATGTTCTATATTGTTTGTTATTCTTTCTTTTATTATTAAAGCCTTTGTTCAATTAAAAATAAATGTCTAAACAATATGTAAAAAGTGATATACAAACGTTTTCTCTGAGTGGAGCAGCTGAGGAAGAGTTCTTAACTTCATAATATAAAAACGACAAATTGCGTAGGGATACCAGAAATTCAGAAGATGACAGCAGTAAATGTGGTAAAAGGTTGCAACAAATTGCATACAGAACACATTTATTAAAACCTAAATTGCACCACCCTACCCACATCATCCAAGGACACTTTGTGATACCAAAAAAACACAGGAACCCCTAAAAACTAGAGGCCGGCAAGCATCATGGGAAGGAAAGAAAAGGCCCTGCCTGACTGTACATTTTTCTCACAGTCCAGGAAGAGAAACAAAGATATGGGTATTAAGCAAGTAAACTATATGTGCAGGCAGGCTTAACAAACTGACACCCATAGGACTCATGGCAGTAAACTATTCAATGTGATCAGATCTCCACAATAAATATAATCACCCCACCTCTCGTTTCTTTTGGCTATTAGTTTGTTTCCAACTCATGGCAATCTTATCTCTATATTCATTGATACATGGTCTTTTACAGTCCATTTTTTTATCTTTAATTTTACTTTTCTTAGCAACAAATGTTTTGATCTGTTTTCATTTCTAATAGATTGACTGGTATTTATTTTTATGTTCTTGCAGACAAGATTCCAAGGAAAATGCTGGAAGGTAAATTTAGACTTGTAGTTTTATTTTTCCTTTAACTCTCTCTATTTCTTAAGTTTTGAAAATTTATTAAGTACCATTGTTTTAAATCACAAAAATGTTCAGATCATTATGATTCAATGTATTATTTTTTTAAGTACTTTTAGTCAAATTGTGAAATGTGTGACTGTAGCTGTTATGATTGTTGGTGGGTTTATATTATGCAGAAAAGCTGAAATCATTGAAGTTGATGTGCTTAGTGAGGTTGGAAAGAACATAAAAAAAGAGACCTGGTATGTACATGTGCTTTGTGTTTTAGACTATTTTGATGACCATTTTCTTTGACTACTTGCATTTGTTTTATGTGTTTCTTGCATGTTGCTCTTAGAATAGGTGGGTTGTCAAGCAATTTGCCTATAAGGATCCCAAACAGGTTTTTGAGTTAGATTTAGAGCAGCAAATGAGGGTTGGTCATTTGCCATTTCTTGAGTAATATATTTGTCAATTACATTGACATAATAACTTTGTAACATGTAAAAATACAATGTTTACTACAAAAAAGTTATTGGAAGGGGTTAAAAACCCCTTTCAAAGGCCGAAGGGAATGGTCATCGGCCATGGCCATTCCATAAGGTCGGGTATTTTTTTGACAGCTTAAAGAATGGTCAATTGGCCAAGGCCATTCTTTAAGGTATAGACAATCGTAAATTACCCTCATGAAAACAACATTTAAACGATAGTCATTGACTCACTTTATGAATGCCATTCATATGAATGAGATAATTGTCTCGATAATTATAAAATGTACGTTTTGACCCACCACATATTAACATTACTGCAATGACTAAAAATTCTTGCACATAATAAAACACATCACTAATGACGTTGCGCCAATTCACCATCACATATAAAAATAATTACAAAAGGCATAATTAATAGCTTTTAAATTTTATTTTTTTAATTTTTATCAACGCATCACAATAAATTATAAAATATGATTAAATGTAATATAGTTTCTATAAAAATCAATATTTAAGTTGAATATTTAAAAGTATGTAAATAATTTTTTTATAAATAAAACAAAATATATGTGTTGTGTATTGTGTGATGTTGTGTTGTGTTGTGTTGTGGTTGTCTTAGGTCAATTAGGGGAGGCCATGCAAGCTTCCACCTTCACGTGGTTGGCCTTGTTAGTAGAGAATATTCAAATAAATATTCTTGAAGCTAAGAGAAGCTTGTTTGTAAATATTTATGTCATTTAACTATAAACAATATTTTATAAATATTTTATGCATGGTGATATTCTAAAAATAAAGAAAAATGTTGTTGGAAAAGTGAAATATAAAAAAAAATAAAAAATTACCAAATTGAGTAGTATCCTTCTAATTGCCATTATTGTGTAATAAACAACAATGATTGAGGAGGATGAATTAGAGAAGCATGAAAAATATTTTATAAGTTTTATGAAATAGAGATCAAAGGTTGTTTTGGTGAGGACTAGTCCATTTGGATTTAGTTTTATGGATTTGTAAAAAAATTGTTACATAAACATTTAACATTTCAGAAGGCCATGTTTTTCATTTCAAACCAGTGTGTGTTAGCCATTAAGGATTGTAATCAGGGCATGGGGAAGTGTATCCCTCTTCCATCCATAAATCTTTGTAGATGGGAGGATGGTACACCCCCCACCTGGCCACTGTAAATATGAAAATTTCACACCTGTGGGGGTAAACCCACAAAAGTGGTTTACAATTCAAATGAGGAAGGAAAACTTGTAAAAAATGACCCCATGCCAAAAAATTTCATTATGGGGGTTCGAATGAACCAAAAAAGGGTTCGCTTGAACCAGGGTTCAAGTGAACCCATTTAATGCATGCATAGACAAAAAGAAAATGAAAACCCCTTTTGGGAAGGGGGTTTGAATGAACCCTAGTTTGCTCGAACCCTTGGGGGTTCGCTTGAACCCCCTGGTTCGAGCAAACACACCTTTTCCTTGATTTTTGACCTTGTTCACAAAAAAAATCAAAATTTTTGCACTTCGGAGCTCGGTTTAAACATGAAAATGGTAGAGACTTCATAGACCCAACTGGAATCAGGTAGTCCTCAATTTAATATGTTTTGGTTTTTTATGTATTTGTTTTTTTAGTTTTATTAAACATAGGTTTTTCACCAAAAATCAAGCTCCTTTGTTCTACACATGGAAAAATAGTAGATTATCAAAATAAATTGAAAAATATGAGTGCACCACATATTGAAGTCCTTGATCCAACAAAAAAAATTGAATTTCGATATATACAAAAAAAGTTACACGTTATACGGTTGCGCTATGTCTGAATTGTAATTGGTTTGACTTTGAAACTTGATTAAAGAAAAAATATTCAATAAAAAACTATCTAACCAAGTGGAAGCACTAGATATCGGAGTTACAAATCTAAATTCGAAAGAATTAGAATTTTATCCTTCATGGAAAAAAAAGCTATGCGTTATATGGTGAGTGTCACTTTTTAAAAATGTTGTTTTATGAAAAAAGCTAGTTTTTGAGGGAGGAAAAATAAGTGCAATCTGATTCCAAAATTTTTGAAAAAAATATATTTAGAATCTACAGACAAAATGTCACGAAACTCTAGTTTGCATCATCTTCAAATTCCTCACGGTTTAGCCGCTATAGGTGCCCGAAAGTGAAGATTTAGTTAAAAATAATAATTTCATTGTCCAGTTTGGCCAAAAATTGTAAACCACTATTGTGGGATCACCCGTGGATACAAGTTATGAGAGAATAGATCATTTTAGTTCTTGCACTTTAGGGATTTCTATTCAACCCTAGCTTCACTATAATGCATAAACATTTGAATTGAAGTATTTGGTATTTATGGTTAACTATGATGGATTTGGGAATGTTGGATATAAGATGCTAAACGTAGAAAAGGATTTTTATGGCTCTCAACCTACACAATGGAAACTATTTGATCCTAAAAGTGTCTTGATTATAAACGCATTCATTAATCATTTTGGCTTTGAAAATGTAAATATTTGGGAATTCAAGAGTCAATGGTCCTTTGATAAACAATATGTTGTTTTATATCTTGAGCCCAAATATGCAACAAATGATTGACCTTGATGATATATGGTAGTCATTGGTCTTTTCATAGGCAACAATTATAGGTTTTTTGACATATAATAGTTTTTTAGGTCTTTAAGTCTAAACATTCAACCATTGGTCTTCTCTTTCGTTACAGGTGTTGCTTCACTATTGGGCACATTGCTTTTGATTGCCCTTGTTAACGTTGCAAGAATGTTAGTTATGTTTTGTGGTGGTATGTTGTCCTCTTCAAACACTTGAGGATTGATGTTTCTGAAGGTTTATATTTTTTTTATGTTCCTCCCGATTCTCCAGTGGTAGGGCATGATGAGTTTTCTTTGTAGTCTTTTGTGCCTCAAACTATTGTTGGGGTGGTGGACCCTTCACCATACATGTTATCTAATGATCTTGTTCTAGTGATTGTTCCCATTCCTATTATTCCTTTGGCTCTTATTGGTGAGCCACACCCATCTTTTCTTCTAATTGTTTAGATTACTTGTCCATTGCTTTGGTTTAGCTCTAACCTACTTGTATGGTAATTGTTCAACATTTGGCTACTCTAGCTCAAGATTTCCTTATTTTTCATGCACCATTGGTTGGGCCCTTTGTGAGGGAATCTCCACTTGCTTCTCCTAGGTTTGAGGAGTTGGAAGATAATTATTCTTAGATAATTATACAAATGAGAAAAAAAGGTTTTCCTCAATTTGTCTCTCAATCTCATACAAAAGTGAAGGGTGTGAGATTTAATAGGGTTGGGTTTTGAATTGTTTAGGCTAGACCTTGGATACTTTAGTTTGTAGTTTTTTGTGCTTAGTAGCTTGGTTGTAGTTGTGTCTTACTCCCTTAAGGGAGGTTGTTATATTTGTCTCTACTTACAAACTTGATTTGTAATAGGGTTGGGACCCTTGTTTCTCTTATATCTATTCAAAAACAAACATTTAACCTTGTAAATGTACAACATTTGTAATAGATATTTGAGCTTTGTTATTTGTTAATCATTTGATCATTTGATTTACAATAGTTAGATGATATTATTGGTAAACTATATCCATGTTTATTTGGAAATATAATAATCAATATATTTGAAGTTTAAAATATAATGTTTTAAGTAATTATATCCATTCATTCAAATTTTCAACCATTTGTAAACTCATAAAGACATGTTTTAATTGAGTTAATATATTATATTGTTGGGTATCATGTTGTTTAGTCTATATGAAATAGATAATGATTTGGAATATGTTTTAATATGTTTTATTGTTGTGTCATAAACTTTCATCTGGGATATAAACATATATCCAACAAAGTTAAACTTACTAGCATTTTAGCATTGCCACCTTAGACTAAGGTTGTAAATATTTGGTCAATACTCATTACTGCACAATCCAATATTTCAACACGAGCCTTATAAAGATAGTAAATGTGAGAACATAATATTGTTGAAGGGTTTCATTCAATAATTGATAATATGTCCAACCCATCTAATGATTTATATCATATGAATAGTATATGTCTCATTGGAAGCATCATGACTTGAAAGTTTATATATTCTTGTTTTCTTTTGCTAATTACTAAATTATGTCAATAAATGAACAAATCCTTTCCCTTTCATTGTGTAATATGATTGCAAACAATGAAGAAGATGTGGTTTATGGTGATCCACTTTCTCTTGTGTGTTTCCAAACATTCTACATACAAACAAAATTGTTATATGCTTTGAGTTCACATAGGAGAGGTTGTAGGGTTAGCATTTGGGGATATTTTGTCATTTCTAAATAGCAGATGAGCATGTACCTCTATCTCAAGTGCAAGTACATAATCATGTTATTTTTGTTAATTTAACTAAACCATAATAAGAGGTCTCAATCTTTTGGACCATCTTAATTACTAGAAAATTAAGGTACAATTGTACCTCGTACTCAAATCCTAATAAAAACATTTTATGATATAGATAATTATAAAGTTAGATTGTCTCTTCTTAAAGAAACTTTAGGTATCTTTCTAGATGAATTACTTGGGATTTTGGTTAAAGAAAAAATGAATTTACCATCAAAGTGATACCTAAAATTGAACCAATATCCTATGCTTCTTATCAAATTACTACCACTAATTTGTGTAAGATGAAGTGTATCAACTTAGACTTTTGCTTAAAGAAAATTTGAATTTACCAATATTTTTATTCAGATTATCATTAATAAAAAATTCACAAAACTCCATCCCAAGCTTGTTATGGTTATTACAAGTTCACAATACTATGTTATCAACGTCACTAATGCTCTTGCAACATTTATGAACTTAATAAATAGTGTTTTATAGAAATTATTGGATTCCTTTGTTTTGATATTTTGAAATCTTATCCTTACGAGGAAGAACATTTGCAACACCTAGCATAGCTTGTAGTCCAAGTGTACCTTCAAAGGAAAGTGCAAAAGGAATATTGTAGATACATCAAAGACATCTTCTATTACAAAGCCTAAATCGAAAAATGTTCCCAAGGTAAAGAAGATTCATGGGGTAGTTGATCACTACTGCAAGTTTGTAGATGGGTTCTCCAAAATAATAAAAATTTAACACATCACAACAATGAAAAGGTAAAAATTTTGTATGAACATAAATGTGAAAGCGTGGTTTTAAACTCATGAAATTCAAGTTGACTACTACACCTGCCTCAAAGAACAATATGCTAACAAGCAATTTATATTGGTAAAAGATGCCTCTTTAGAGGGGTTCCTTAGATTTTTAATGTAGGACAAAGGAATTGTCATGAAATAGGTTGCAGTTGCACCAAAGAGGATGACATTGCATGTAGGAAGGATGTGACCAAGGGAAGTAAAATTACATGAAAAATTCCTCCTCTCCTTTATATTTTAGACAAAATGGAACATTTTTTAAAATTTTCAAAATTTTCAAAAAGTTGAAAGATCATTCATTGAATTTGGTTGCATTCCAGCTGCAATGGCCTCTCATACTTGATTTGCCTTTTCCACAAAATTATGTCATCATGATAGGGATAAAATTGGCTCTAATTCTAAATGTGAATGATGAAAATGAAACCAACTTAAATATTAGCTATTTCTATTTATAGTAAAAGAAAGATTTTATCTTTTTTAATAATTTTTTTTGGTTCTTCAAGGTAATATTTTTGAAAAAGTACAATAATTTTTTAGTATCTGTCGATAGGTAGGAATTATCGTGTTTAACATGGGGATCAATAATTGTACCTATTAACAAATGAAAAACTAGAATTTTTTTTGGAAAAAAAAATAAAATTCTTTTACAAAGTTAAGATGCAAAAAAGATTCAAATTTTTTAACAAGAAATATTTAAAAAATAAATTATTGCCAATTTGATTAGCTAAGAAAGTTTCACTCATTTTTGCAACTTTCACGTCGTTCAAGAAAACTAAATACTTTAAAATAATAAAATATTAAGAAATTAAATACATCATGCACTATCTAATATGATGTAGATTTAAAATCATGGGATATATACTTTTCACATGTATGGAGACGAAGAATTGAGAATATGAACTTTATTACTTATAATAAACTTTTGTTCTACTAACATCTGTGATGAGAGAAGTCACATCTATTTTAGTATACAAGCCGTCACTTAAAAATTCCTCAAGGCCACCCCCACGTGATGGCCAAGCTTACAAAATTGTTAGAAAAGTCACAACTCTAAAAATAAATATTCTATTCTCTAGTTAATATTGAAATTTCTATTTGGTGGTCTGATTCACAAACTTATACAAGAAGTAGCAACTCAAGTGTTCTGCTAGTCCTTTCAAGTTCTTGGGACTCGAGGGCATTTTTCCCTACAAATGAATTTTGAAAAAAAGGAGTTTTAGCATTTGCACAGAACCAACTTCACAAGTCTATGTTTCCTATTCCCATGATTAATCTAGACTAGTTCCAACAAAAACTAAAGTTATATCAATAACCCAAAAATTTTCCAAGCTTCAGTTGTATATTTTCTAGTCAATTTACCAAATGGTCCTACTTTCACACACTCTAATTCAGCAGCACAACAAATAGACTTATAATTAAGATTTGTAAGCATGGATCAATAAAAAATAACAATCCATTGAGGGAAAGGCTTCTATCTATAGAAGAAGATAGCTCAACTTCTTATGTATCTATATCTCTACCTGCAAGGTTGAAACAAAACTTGAGATACAAAAGAGGATGGTTTGAGGTGAGTGGATCACTTGGCGATCTGAGCACATTTGTTCCAATTGTCATTGCACTCACTCTTGTCAATGGCCTTGATTTGGGCACCACTCAAATCTTCTCAAGAATCTATAATATAATCACATGACTAATATGAAGAATTTTTATGCCTAATCATCTAATGAAATCCATTGTTGTGATGGCCATAAGCAAGGGGAGCATGTCACCATTCCACATATTATGGCAATAGGCATTTGCACCATTGGAACACACTTTTATTGGTTTGTAAAGGATTAATGGGAGTTATACAAATTCTTTCATTCCCCCCTTGTCCTTTTGATAGACCAAAGAAAGTAACCCATGGCACATTCCTCCTCATGCACATGTAGTTTCCTAGCCTCCAATGGTTGTTTATATCATTCCTCCTATCCCTTTGATAAAGGAATAAAAGTAACCCACACTATTATACCCCCCTCTTCCCCCAATTGGGTCTTTATCTTACACTAGACATAACCATCTTGTCAAAGATCACAAGTGTCATTGATGTGTTGCAAATTGAGATTGTGTATCCCTATCCAATATCAATCTTGAGCATCTCACTCTTGTTCAATCACCTCTTGATTTGAAACTTTCTTCTCAACCCCCACCTCTCCCTCCCTAGCTTAAATCTCTTCCAATCCTAAAGTTTAAACCCTTCTACACCTCCTCTAGGTCTAGATGAGAGGAACCCGAAAATGATTCATGTAGTCTTGGATTTGTGTATTGATCTTCCTCTTATCCCCATGAACCCTAATATGCCTCCCTTGTTTGAGTGTTTAGATAATTACAAAGAGACTACCTTTCTTATTTTCCCTTATCATATGTTGAAGCCTATTAGATAAAAATGAAAACTAATTCAAGTGCATGTAATTGAAACATTGACTCAAAGTATGCGTAAAATAGAGACAAGTAGACGTACCATGATGGAAAGGTATAAGATATACTTGTGTTGCTTTATTGTAAGTGGATGACCTACCAAAAGAGTAAAAAAATTAAACCTTATATGTCAATTTGATTCATTTTGAATTTCATTTGCACTTGTAATGGAGGAGGAAAATTGGGCTCTAGATTGACAACAACAACATTGAGTAAGGTTATAATTAATGGAGAGATAGCAATGTGGGGATTCCAATTATGGCTACAAATCATCCTTAGGTAGACCCATAGATATGAAAAATTAGAAATACTTGTTACTACCCAAGTTTGAGTTTTTATCATATTCATGTCCAAATGATTTCCAAATTTAGAGTTGTTAGTTGTAAACGATAGATGTCTAGGTAGGGAATGTAGTCACATTTTTATTTTTTGAATTTCATGATTATATTTTTTCTTTTAGTCAGACTTGGGAGTGATAAAAGTGGAATTTGAAAAGATGGAATAGGATCCCATAAGTGGATTTTTCTAGGTAATCTATCTACATGTGTGGATTAGTCTAGGAGGTGGAAATCCCTAAGGATTTGGACTAGTCAAATGCTATAGCTAGGATAACAATATTGAGAGTGATGAGTGTGGACCTATGGTTAGCATAAATACAAAACAAGATAAATTGAAAATTATGACAATGCATTTAGAACAAGGCTAAAAATAATCTAGGGTAAAGGGAAAAATATGCACTTTTCTCTATATTTTTCTCCCCACTTTGGTGTACATGTGAGCTACATGAATCATGCATGCTAAAGTAATGAAGATAAAAAATAAAATAAGTAGGTTCAAGACTATTAAGTAGGATGTTGTCTCATAATTTATCTATTTTTGGTAGAGCCACATTTTTAAACCTACACCATAAATCATTAGTAGTACCTGCAAATATTACAAGGAACACAGGTAAGTTGTGTACTATTTCCCCCGCTTTGACATGTATTTGAGCTACAAAATCATGCATGCTAAAGTGTGAAGACAATAAATAGAATCCCTAGGCTTAAGACTACACAATAAGATGTTGTTGCATGATTTCTTTATGTTTTTTATAGAGAAATGTTTTCAAACTTGCACACACCTAGATCATTAATAGTACTTACAAATATTATATCAATAGCACTAAAATAATCATCAATATTTTTATTTCACCAAATCATAAAATCAATCAAGCATAATGAAAAAAAACATATTGAGTCTAAGGTGAGCCTAAGTCAAAGATAGAAACATAGGGATAGCATTAATTTGGCCCCATGAAACCATGTAAAAAAATGAGAAAAAGAAACATGCCTAATGTGGTTCTCAAGGAATTGGAATTGACATGTCCCCCTAAATATATATAAATACAAGCCAAATAATAAGGATGTGGTGCACATGATTACCAAGAAGTTAGAACCTATGTGGTCCCCCAACTATGGAAATATGAACCAAAAATAAAAATATTTTGTGTAGGGTTATTTAGGGGTTTGAACCAATGTGGTACCCTCAATCTACACATTGTGTAAGATATTATCATGAAAAAAAATGTTATAAGATATTTTAGTGTATTCATCAATTATGTTCATAGGAGCCCTCAACAATCAAATAGTGCAACCTATGGTTGCAATTGAGAAAATTGTTTTCCATATAAAAAGGGTCACAAAAATGTATTCAACTATGCCATATGCTTTGGCACATGCATGCAATTTTTTCTCATTCTTCCTTTGCTTGTGTTCCTCTTCAAAGTACTAATGTCATATTCTGCATGTTTCCAATTCTTTCATATTTGAGCAACACATGTCATTATTAATACTACTTATATGGTTGAACATATGGACATTTGAATACCATAGGTGCTTGTTCAATTATTTCATTATTGTTTACAACATGATTAGTTTTTAATGGATGGTTCGCCAATTTTTGTTCTTCTTTCTCATTAGTTTCTTTTAATTTCTCTATTTTACCTATTATATTTGTTAAGTTTCCTTTATGTGATTTCACATTAATGTGCAAATCAAGATAATAGATATGATAAAATAAAAATATATGTTACAATATTGGTGGGGACTGGTGCTTAACATTTATGAATCCTCCTCTTAAAATAGATCATTTCATCCTCATCATTCATTTTTCCACACTTTTATCTCACTACCAAACATCATAATGTTCTTCCAAGGCCATGTTTACTCTACACTTTCCTTTCCTTCAAACCACTTGGTACACAAATTCATGCTAAAATCATATTTTTAGTTTGTGGAATTCCTTGAAATTTTTGACTAGTAATTATACATGGTTTAATGCTTTGTATCCACATATTCCATCAAATTGATTTCCATACCCATGCCCTTATGCTTTGTCTTGACTTTAGTATCACGTCTTTAATATATTAGTACATTAATATAGTATATATATGTCAAATTTAGTTTATAAATTTATCTTATTTTATTTTCATTATTAAAGTTTATAGATTATTTATTTTATATTAAAGTTTAGATTTATTATTGGGATCGATCCTTTTTTTCAGTACATAAAATTATTGACATACATTAACAATAGGGCTTAATGTTTCATTTAGATGTATTTTTCTAATATTATATTTCATTATATAAACATATAAATATTGGGATAAAGTTTAATTTTTAATCAACAAACTTATCAATTATATTTAGAATGATTAATATTCACATATGTTTTTTTAGATTGAATTAAACTATTTTATTTAAATGCATTTTCTTATACTAAAATAATTTTTAATATTGAAAATTGTGTTTTTTTTTAATAAAATATATGTTACAAAAGGTATTGAACCTATTTTAATTCTATTATGTGATTGGTTGGTTTTTAACAACTAAAAGAATATATATTCCATGAATACCTCAAGCAAATCAAATAAGTCCAATTTTTACTATACTTGAACCGTAAATTTTTGGGGATAGGGCTCTCTTACACTTCTAGGGTTTTGCACCTAAAAGGAGAAAGGTATCCCAAAAATCTTGGTGGTTCACTCAAGACTAATGAAAATATGATTGAAATATGTCTAGATAGAACGTCCTAAATGCAAAGAACTGATAAAAGAGATGCAAAACTAAGAAAATGCAAGATGTTTGAAAACACAATGTGATATGCAAAATGAACTAAAAATTCAAGTAAATTGTAATAGAACTTAATGAGATTAGAGAGGTGCACCTAGAAACTGGAAAGTGATGTAGAGGAGCTTTGGAATCCTGCAAAAACCACTATTGATCTGCAAACTAGGACACTTATGCCAAGTTGGGCGACTTGGTCCTGTTTTGGGGAAAATCTGTCGGAACATGTTTCAGCCAAAAGGGTATCCAAAACTGCAAAAAACACTTTTCAGGGCTGGAAGTGGGACTAATTCACCATTGATAGAGACTTATTCCACCTTCAAATTTTGGGAAATTCGAAGATGCAATCTGTAGCTCCTGGTCTGCACTTTAGTTCCTGACAGGTTTCCAGATCCGAATCTGCACAATCAGACCTGTAGGTGATCTCCAAGCTTCTTTTAGGGTTTTGTTGACTTTGAATGACTTTGATGAATTGATGACAACTTTTCACACCTTTCTCTTTGACAAATCTGCATACAAGACCTGCAAAACACATGTAAAGAGGGGGGAAAATGGTTAAGGGTTAGTGAATAGGGGTTTGCCTTGGTCAAACCCCGGTTTGGTAATTAAACACTTGAAAATGAAATGAAAAGAGAATGATGAATGAACAACATACAATGCTACAACTCACCAAACCCTTGAAGTAGAAATCTGAAGATATGCAAGTAGAAGCTCGAATGGATGTATGCTTGAGAATGCCTAGAATGTTAAAGAGAATGCTTGATAATTGCTTGAATGATTAAGTGAATGAATGAGATTAGGAGAGATGAAAAATGAGAGGAAAACCCTATATTTATACATGATTATACAAAATTTCCTAAAAATACCACATCATAGGCCGACCTCAAGGTTTAGAAAATAATATCCCACCAGAATTTTGAAATAATTTTGATTTTTGTGCCATGTGGGACTAAGTCACCCCTAGTGGCGACTTGGTCCCACTAGGACAATTTAAGTGGGTGTCAGGAATTAAAGTGTATTTAAAAATGATGTTTAACGAGATTATTCTAAAAAATACACTTAGTAGGGCCTGTAAGTGTATAAAGGGGTCACTTAAACATAAGAAAGGGTTAAAGTATTGATGACAAGCCTATAAAAGCATGAAATTTTGTTACAACACTTTACAACACTTTGAAATAAGGCTTCGTAAGTGATAAAAAGAGGTTACTTAAGTGAATTATATTAAAAAGGTCCTAGAAAAGTGTGAAAGTGGGTTACAACACTTCACAACACTTTTACAAGACATCATAAAGTTCTTATTGATTCACAACGGTCCAAGACCTAATGTGAATGTGTTGACCACATTACAACATTAAATCTAGGCAAAACTAGGCCAACATCCAAAAGAAAGACCCAAATGAGCGTGAAAATGTCCAAGGATACATTTTTTTATGCTACAATACTATAGTCAAATTAATTAGAAGAAATATTATATGAATAGTAAATAATTAACTAAAAACACAATACATATCAATTATTTAATACTACAACTATTTTATAATAATTTTTTTGATTATTTAAGCAAAGGAAGGGCCTTGATCTCGTGGTACAATCAGAACTTAAAGGAAAATAGGGTGGGTAAAATAGCACCACTAGCCAACAACAAGAAACAACATATCCAGAGAGGCACACAGTCCAAAAAATAGAACTGTAACCATGGGACCACTGTACCTAATAAAAAATAAGAGATTACTACAATGGTTATTTAAATTATGAAGACCATTTATCAGGTCCACCATAAACCAACAAGTCTGAAACCAAAGTAAAGCTATTTGAATATAGCAGTCTGGAATATGAAAACCAATCGACAAATAGAGCAGAGCAGCCATATCAAGAAACAACACTGGAACAATGCCAATTATTGGCATTAGCTAACAAATCCCCTTGATCACCAAACTAAGATACCAACTTCCTCCAGACTAGGCCAGCTTCAATGGTAACAACAACCATTCCAAGAGTGGGCAAGACAAACCCACTCCCATCCATCAGAAGATTAGCTTTATTTGAAAGTTTGAGACCATGCACACTCTTCAAAACAACCAACCAGTAGCAAGCCTTATGCTTAGAAAAAAAACTAAACTTTGAAAGTCAACCCAGATCAAACAGATAAGTCTTGAGGCCGCACCCATCATGTCACAACGCATGTTTCCATTGGTAACCTTCATAATCTTCCACCATAAGGTTCCACCTCATAACTAACTGAACAGGCCAAACAACCATCCACAACTCAACAACATCACACCCAATCACCAAAACCTCCCCAAGGGTGGAAAAAACAACACAAAATTCCACCCAAAAATTGCAGATTTCAATTTTTTTTTAAACCAACAGATCATGAGAAAAACATCTCACAACACTCTTAACTCTTAGAGATTCCAAATAAAATCTGAACACAACAAAAGAGTTGAAAAAGAAAATGATCTCTATCATCCAACTTACCTCTCCTCCTCTATAGGAGAAGTTACTATTATAAATCTTTCCACAACATAAAAGAGTCTTGAACATACTCGAACTCCACCTCAATAGGAGTGGTCTCCACCTCAATTGGAGCTGTAAGGGAGAATATTTACTAAAGAAGTATAAGCAACCCAACCCACTCTCAGAACCCCTCACCGCCTCCATGGGAGAGGTCTCCACCTCAAAAGGAGAGAACTCCACCTTAATAGGAGACACCATTAGAAGAGCTTGGAAGGTAACACACACCCCCATAGAGAGAATACAAATAGTAACCATAGGCAACAAGAGCACTTGGTCCTTCAATAGGAACTTAGGAAGCAACCCCACCAACAGATACAACTGCAAGCCTTGCAAAAGCAAAGAAGATATACCAAGAAAGAAGCCCACAAAGGCATCCTTAAGCAACACAAACATCTTCCCCGAACAAGCTTTCAAACCAACCCCCACAGGAGTCAGAGCCACCCGAGAATCAACTAAGAAATCCCTAAAAAACTTAAAATGCATAAACTCATAAACCACCTCTTCGGAAATGGACAACCACTAAGTGTTCCCGACACCATTGAAGAACGTCATAAACAACGAAGGTTGCGAAGCTAGAGTGTACTCAACACCTTTGAAACTCTTCAGCAAACCAACAAAAGGGGGCAGCCTTCTAGCAAGGAGGGCGTTGAATATTTCCTCATACACCAAATTCATCTCTTCACAAATAGCCTATGAAACAACATTAACCTTAACCAAGACAGAGCACCAACCAAGCATAGAAACAAGGAACCCCAAAACAAGGGAGTCCATAACTATCATGAGGACCGACTGCAAAGCTAAAAAACTAGGGCAGGGATCTCTCCACCAACTAACCCCAAAAACCAAGAAAACAACAGCTTCCACAAACAAGGGAGACAACCTGAGGCCCGAACCAAGCCATAACGAAGAATAGGGTCTCCACAACCAACGAAGGAAAAAATAAGGAAAACCCCAAATCCACAAACCAACAGAGAAAGAGGACCAGCCAGAACTAGACATAGGGAGCCACCTTCCAAGCGACAACACCGAGGGGAAAAAAGCAAATCCCATGGAAAACAAGCCCGAACAAGGAAGGAACCACAAACACAAAGGCCAAATACCATCCACAAAACACACAAAGGAGACAAAAAGTTGGGTGAAAAAACCCCTCAAGCTCTCCAGAGAGAGCAGCCACTACGAAGCACACCCAAACCAAGAACTAGTGAAGAACTCCAAGCACAACCCAAGCCAGACCAGGCTCAAACCAGCAAGGAAGAAACCAAACACACTAAACCAAGCAAAATGCCCAGCCAAAGAGAGGCTAAAAGGCAGATAAGAAGAAAGGAGAAGGAACACATGAGGAAAAACCACAGCCGAAACCCGTGCTAGGAGAGAGAATTGCTCAAAACATACCAAGAGGACAACTACAAACACATGAAAGCACCCAATGCTAGCTCCATTGCCAGCTCCACAACCTGCAATAGCCAACCACAACTTACCTAATGAACAAAGCCACCACTGACCACAAACCAAAGCATAAGGCCAGTGCCAACCACAAATAGGAGCCAATGTGAAGACACCAGCGTCCACAGACTGGAACAAAACAAAAAAGAAGCCCCAGAGCAAGGGCACGACCAAAGGAACTCCAGATACAAGTTCGACATTCCAAGAATAAATTTCCATCATCCAATCAACCCCACACCACCATCATCATCCTCTAAATTGAACTCTCCATCCTCAGAGCCATCAAAAAAGTTCAAATGCCCTTTCCCACTCGCACACACCCACGTAGGAGCCATTAAAAAAATATATTAAGGTTTGGGCCTTGGTTGTTGGCACTATAGGAAAGAAGCCCCACAACTTAACCAAGGAGTCCCCCTTAACACCAGGGTAAGCACTCTCCATTTTTGACGTGGTAGAGAGTGACCCCACGAGGTTTGAACCTTGGTTGTTGGATCTGTAGGCAAGAAGCCCCACCATTTCACCAAAGGGTCACCCCTTGATAAAGATATTAAGGTTTAGGCCTTGGTTGTTGGCACTATAGGCAAGAAGCCCCACCACTTAACCAAGGAGCCTCCCCTTAACACTAGAGTAAGCACTCTCCATTGTTGACATGGTAGAGAGTGACCCCATGAGGTTTGAACCTTGGTTGTTGGCTCTACAGGTAAGAATCCCCACCATTTCACCAAAGGGTCACCCCTTTAACAAAATATATTAAGGTTTGGGCCTTGGTTGTTGGCACTATAGGCAAGAATCCCCACCACTTAACCAAGGAGCCTCCCCTTAACACTAGGGTAAGCACTCTCCATTGTTGATCTGGTAGAGAGTGACCCCACGAGGTTTGAACCTTGGTTGTTGGATCTACAAGCAAGAAGCCCCACCATTTCACCAAAGGGTTGCCCCTTAAATTAAAGATATTAAGTTTTGGGCCTTGATTGTTGGCACTATAGGCAATAAACCCCACCACTTAACCAAGGAGCCTCCCCTTAACACCAGGGTAAGCACTCTCCATTGTTGACGTGGTAGAGAGTGACCCCATGAGGTTTGAACCTTGGTTGTTGGCTCTACAGACAAGAAGCCCCACTATTTCACCAAAGGGTCACC
>VDFB02021524.1:0-13705 GCA_007258455.2 Sequoia sempervirens | reverse complement strand
AGACAATGAAAAACACATTGAAGGATTCAAGAAGCTATTAGAAGATGATTGTGTTACCTTGGATTTTGAACCAACATTCATGGGAGAATACAATATCATAAAAAAAAACTCTAAAGAGGGAAAAGAAAAAGAGGTAATTTCAACACAAAATTTGGAAGACCCTTTGAAAGCATCCACCTCAACCATTTTCAACAAATAAAACACAATATACACAACAAACTTTGATGGAATTAATTATGAGCAACCACCAAATCCAAAAGAGATGAAGAATATTTATGGAGAAGGTTATGAAATGATGAAAAAACCTAGTTATAGTGGAAAATGATGTGGTTCTAGAGAACAAGGTATCTGCATCCCTATAGAGCCTCACATGCAAGAAAAGACTAGTGGTCTTGGTTATTGTTGCATGAAAGACACAAACAAGCCTTCACTTAATATCAACACTATGACAAAAGATCCTTCTAAGACAAATTTCACATTAGTGCATACTGAACTAATAGACATCAATACTCCAAATTATTATCCTTTGAAAGACATGAAAGAAACAAAGAAATCCTTACTTAACATCAATATCATCACAAAAAACACTTATGATTTGAATTCGATAGATTTTGTATCTTCCTTTAAAGAAGAAAACATAATCTCACAATCTAAAGAGTCTTGTGTAAGTATGACATCTTGTACTAAGAAAGAGATATATTTGTCGTAAAATGAAGGAACATCTTCTACTATTGATAAAGAGAGTATTTTATTGAGACTCCTCCAAGATCTTTTATTATCCCTACCTCTAAGGACACAAAAGAAATATTACTACAAGAATTCATTTTGTGCATACCATAAAATTCATGGTCATTCTAATAATGAATGTAAGGATTTGAGTAAGAAAAATCAATATCTTAAGGACTATGGTGCTCTCCCTTGGTTAGAAGCACCTAGTCCCTCTTTTCATTTTATCTCATCCTTATCATGCACTAAGTTGGGGCAAGGAGATAGATAGCCTCGTCCTTGTATGTCACTTGCCATTGTCTATTTTGGCTAGTTGATCACCTTTCATGTACATATAAGAGCAAGCTTGGGATGTGGATGACATGCCTTAAGTTGAATCTCATGTAACATAATTATTCATGATGTAGTTTTATTCAAAAACATATGACTTGGCATAGGGATTTCTGAATAATCTCTCATGTCTTCTTCTACTTTAAATAAATTGCTCATAATAATGGTATTAGAAACTACTTTAAACTGGGGGAATACATTGACGCTTATGTTTTATTGTGAAATTTTCTTTCTTCTTGTGATGCATCCTCTTCATGGTGGTGTCATTTAGTTTTATTTCCTCTGAGAGTGTGATATTTCTTTGACTTATTCTCTCTTGGAGATATTAGGTACAATGTTCCCTAAGAACAAGCCTTGCATGAACTAAGAAAAATCCCTTTGAACATTCCTTAAACTATTTTATATTTACAAAATAGGTTATATGGCCATCTTACAAAGCACACTTTGCATTCCTATGGAGCCATCTTGTTTTTTCATGAGATCCAAGCACATGGATTTTTTATTGTCTCACGAACCTAAAAGTTCATTGTTGTTTATTATCAAGGTTACACAGAGGTATAACTTTTGGTATAGTTTGATGGGAAGCCAATATTCAAAATGACTTTCCCTTAGCCACTCACGTGTGCGTTTGAGCACATATCTATTGTATCTATTGTATGTGTCTCACCTTCTTGGATTACTCACCTAGCAAATAGTCTAAAGCTTCATTGCCTCAAAGTGAGAGTACATTTTTGGACAAACAACCTAGATTTGATCCACATCGTGTTGGACAAATGGTCAAAGCTTGATCCACCTATTTTTATTTTTTCTTATTATTTTTATTTTTCTTTCTTCCTTTAGTCATTGAAATTGGAGTTTGTGTATCTTGATATTGCATATCATACATCTTGTGTGTGTCCTTTCATACTTATTTCAGTTTGACTAAGAATCTTGGATCCTAGGGCCTTGACTAGTTCCTTTATCTTTGTTATCCTAGACCATTCACATTGGTATGCTCGCACCCCTCTTGAATGTACACTTTAGTTTGAGTTTGAAGTAAGTTCATCCTCTCACTAAAGTGTGGGATAGATGTAATGAAAAAAAAGAGTTCCCCTTTTCCTTGCTTAATTTGGGAATAATTATTGATAAACTAGACTTGATATCACCTTGATCTAGTGCTGTGATGTGTTTTACACATCCACATTTGGTCTTGGGCCCTTTAAAGCTAAATAAACTTAACATTTTTGAATTTAGTGTTGTAAAGTGTATTTATTGAAACCTTCACATTAAATTTAGGATGCTTGTAAACTAAATGGACCTAATCTAACGTTGTAATGTGTTTTGCACATTCACATGGTATTTTGGGCCCTTCTTATCTAAATAGACCTAATTTTTCCTTAATTTAATGTTGTAAAGTGTATTTATTTACACTTTCACATTGAATTTTGGACCCTCTTGTATTCATGACCTTTATATCATCATTAATAGGCCCCTAAGACCCTATATTATGCACCCCAAGGTATATTCCAATCCAAAACTTGACAATATCAACATATAAGCTTAATTTACACACTCCTCAACACTTTAGCAATCAAAAAAGGCCCAGTGGGACCCATTCACCACTTTTGATGAATGAGTCCCATCCAAGTCAGACCTATTCACCAAGATTGGCATATGAATCCCATTTTTAGACCTATTTTCAAGGTTTCAAGTGGGAAAAATTGGGCTTTATGTTCAAATTTTATGCATGTCATATTTTTGGATCTGATACACCAGATCTTATATTGATTGCTTATACAAATCAGCTTTAAAACAATTATTTCATTAGGTCTACATGTTATCAATTAAAGCATTCAAGAATTATAAATTCCAAGACTTCACAAGGTCATCTAAAGAGCATTCAAGATCATTTTTAAGGCATTCAAGGGAAAAATTCTTCATCAATTGTTGCAAAAATTCAAGATCCATCATCATGTCAAGGATATAAACCATCAAGCATGTATTGATCTAGTGTTGTTATGTAGCATTGAAGATCCAAGATCAAGCATTGTTCTACACCTATTGTCAAGATCAATATCTACATCCTTCAAGGTCATTTCATGTTTAGTTGCAGATATACAAGACAATATTCAATGTATTATTGTCCATGATTTATGTTATTTGTTTCATGTTTCATTACTTCATTTCATTTTCTCATCATTTTGTTTAATTATCTACAAGGGGTTTAACCAAGGAAAACCCCTATTCCCTAACAATAAACTCTCTCTCTCTCTCTCTATGTGTGTGATTTCAGATCTAGGTGTCTTGGAGCATGAATAACGTTTGAATATTACGTTAAAATATTGTAGAAAGTTTTTGAAGTTGTCTTCCCATTTTCAAGGTTATAATCTTCACTAAAAATTCACCTACAATGCCAAAATCAAAGTTTTAGAATTGAAAACAAAGAGGAATAGAAAGAATAGACATTGAAGACTAGATTCGATATTTGAAATTCCAAAAGACACTAACTAAAAACATTCACCTAGATTGGAAAATGAGTCTTAGTTTAGGTTAATTTTGAGATTTTTGTAGTTTTGGATACCCTTTTTCCAAAAACATGTTCCTGTGCAAAAACCCTAATCTAGGACCAATTCGCATAGATTGGTGAATCAGTCCGAATAGGCCTAACTTTTAGGTTATTATGCATTTCAAGCCTCCATTCAATCTCTCTTAGATTTTTAGGTTCTCCTATGTACTTTTCCAGTTTTCTATTTTGATTTATTTCCATCTATAGTTCATTTAGTAAAATTTTATGCATCATTGAGTTCAATCATTAGATCTTGCATTTCATACATTTTTCAAAGCCCTAGCTTGGTAGTGAACCCCTCATAAATCTATAAACATACCCTAGGAAAACCATATTGACATATGTCTTTCCTCATTCATCATTGGATTGAGATCTCTAGGGAATCCTTGAATGTGGAGTATGGAAAGTTTGTTTCCTTAGGTCCTAAAATCCCAGTGGTGACAAAATTCTATCTTACACTAATAATATTATATTGCCTAATGATTGTATGGCCTAATATTTATAGATTGATAATATCAATCATGAGAGTAGTAAAGCTTTTTCTAACTCAAATTGTCCAAATAGGTCTCTATAGTTGAGATTTGTAATATGCCCAACATGGAGTTTAGGGACATGTTAGTAGTTGCATATTCTAAACCTTCTCTGAACGTCACTATGTTTGAAACACATATTTAGCATAAAGATAATCTATAAGGTAAAGGGTGGATTAAAGTCAACAAAGTGAAAAGAAGATTTAGTAGTAGAGAGGATTTATTTCCTACCCCAAAATACTAGACAAAGAAATTAGTCTCCCAAGTATTTCACTAAATGTAAGTCTCCTAAAATTGAAAATATATCAAATTCATAATTAATATTATTTGCATGAGTTGGAATATAAGTGATTGTAATCCCCTAACCAAAAGCTCATTGTTAGAAGTTTTATCAATCAATTACATAAGACTTGGATGTGGTCTTTTACAAGAAGTGAAAGTAATCAACTTTACTTTGAAAACTTAGTTGAGATTTATTTGGAAGTATGCATCTTAGTTCCATACTAATCATCTAAAATGTAAGTGGTTGTGGTTGTTTTAGTCTCACCTATCTAGTATCCCTTTTTTTTTAATATGGGGTATCCCCATGTAATAGAGAAATTTGGATAACCATTGAGACTGAAAGGAAAAAATATTATCTTTGAGCCATCTATGTCTCTAATAACCACTTGGAGAGGATTGAACTATGGAAATCAATGTGTAATATGTAATATATTCCTTGCATCATTGAAGGGAACTTTAATATGGTTGAAATTCAAGAGGACAAGGTAGGGAGTAATAATATGGACTATAAGGGGAATGAGAGATTCATTTATTTAAAAGTGAAGAATAAGCTTAATCTCCTTAATCCCCTTGAAAAAATACAAAGGATAATCATCACACTTGGTTTAGATGGTGCATTAGCCAATAAGGCTCCAGAAGGATATATTTACATTTAGATAGATTGTATATTAATAAAGACTTCTTTAGAATTGTGAAAAATGAGGATGGATGTAGAGTTAAGTTCACCCTATACTCTCTTTCTAAAAATCATCCTATATATTTCAAAATACTTCTTGATAATTACAGACCAAAAGTCTCTAGTAAAGTGATAAATTTCTTTTAAACACTATTCTACTAAAACATGAAGATTGTTGTGGCATTATCTTTACTTAAAAGGAACTTTCAATAAATAGATGTTAACGAACAAGAATGGTATTGAAAAATGATATATCAATGTAAATAATTGCTCCAATATCTTTCAATTTACTCAAAAAATAAAATTTATTGTCTATAGGAGATCTAAAGATCTGCAAAATCTCAAAAAATTTGAGTTGGCATATACACACACACACACAATTAGATAATCACATATTTTTTACAAATTTGTATACATGTACATACACAATAATACTCCACAATTTTATATATCAAAATCAATATTCTATATATATTTTTCACTAAATGTACATTTTTTCCTACTTTGAAACATTAAATTTGATTGTACAATCACTAAATATTATGTATATTATAGTTAAATTTGGTTGCTTTGGGAAACTTTAGAAAAATTTGAGAACTTCTTTGATTCCCTTAAGACATTTTATTAGGACCCATTAAGACATCCTATTATGACATAAATTAAATTAACATTGACACTATTTTGTATAGAATGTGATTGTTATGATGAGTCATCCCAAATTCTCATACTTTATTACATCAATTGAGATTAAATATGAGACATGTACTTTGAAGTATTTTCAATCCCCTTAAGATGTCCTATTAGGACATATCCTACATATTTATACTTTATTATATCATTTGTTATGATGAGTAACCCTAAAGTTTAATACTTAATTATATCAATTGTCATCCAACATGAGGCATGTAATTTGAATTCTTTGACCCCCTTAAGAATTCCTATTAGGACCCCTTAAGACATCCTATTATGATATAAATTATATTAACATTAAAATTATTTTTGTATAACTTTTTTGATTGTTATGATGAGTCATCCCAAATTCTACTAGTTAATTATATCAATTATGATTAAATAGGAGACATGTACTTTGAGGTATTTGATCCCCTTAAGTTTTTTTTTTAGAAATTCTTTGATAAGTTAATTCCTTGACTATGAAAAACTAAAAAGTATAAATATTTAAATGTCCTATTAATTTCAATTTTAATTTCACATTAATTTCCTATTAATGTCTTGACTATGAATCTTTTCTAAAGTACAAATATTTGAATGTCCTATCAATTTTGTATTAATTTCACATAAAATGCATAAATACACATGTGTAAGTTACTATTTAACAATAATAGACCATAAAATATTGAAATTAATAAATTCCTTGAATTAATGTATTAAGTCCATGAAAATATTGAAACATATATTGAAATACTAAAACTTGTACATATATGTAGTCCATGAAATAATCAAATATAGCTCATGAAATTATCTAACTCATATCATCTCTATAATCAAGAGACCTCTTCACACCACACAGATTACCCAAATGACCTGAATCATTCTATACAAGAGAATGAAAGTTAAAATTAGATGCAAGATGATTAAAAATGATTTAATGATAATTTAATTTAGAATTTATCATAAAATTCAATTATTATGTGAGGTAGCTATGCATGCTCTAGTGCACGTGGACTCGTCTCTACATGCTCATCTATAAGACATGTCTCATGCTATAAAATAAAAATAATTTAACATGTATGTGCATATATATATATATATATATATATATATATAATTTAAGCTATTCACAATGTATAATTTGTAATTGAGTTTAAATACAGTCAAAAATTTAAATTACCATATGAGGCTACTCTACATGTCCTGGTTCAAGTGGTGTGACCTTATCAAGACAGAAAGTTGCACCAACAAAGTCCTACAGTGTCAAATTTAAAGAAAATGTGTACTTGAATTTGGTTAAAATAAATTTTAAATTTAATTTAAGTTATTCATAATGTATAATTTAATCTAAGTTATTCAGAATGTATAATTTGTAATTGACTTTAAATATAATAAAAAAATTAAATTGCCATATGAGGCTACTCTTCATGTCTTGGTTGAGGTGGTGTTACCTTATCAAGGCAAAAAGTGGTACCATCAATGTCCTACAAGGTCAAATTTAAAGCACATGTGTACTTGAATTAGGTTGAAATATATATATCAAGTGTACGAATATGGGTGAATTGAAATGTATTTAAAATACCAACAAATTTTGCACACGTGTAGAATTTTTTTTAAATAAATTGAAATTCAGATGTCTCATAAATTGTTGCCACATCAAATTTATGTCTAATCCCCATTCTCACAGTTGTGTCAACCTACATACATAGAAATAATTCTTATAATATTTACTTGTACATGCACATTTGATATACATTGAATTTAATGTAGGATACTCTCCTTATACATCTCAGGCTCACAACAACAACCAAGAAACACTAAATGAGAAAGGAAGAGAGAACAAAGCCTTTTTTTTTACTGTAATAAAGAAAATGACATTACATTACTACATTCACCCTCATATGGGCCTTCTTGATTTCAAAGTACACCAATCTTTAAATCAAAGCTAACTCACCTTCAAAATTTGTGTCTTCATTGTGAAAAATTAGCTTGCTCCTTCATCATTGCTATCGCTCACCCTGGTTCAATGTATTTTCCCTTTTTGGGTATCCAAAACCTAGGATTTCTTACCTCATTCCATGCAGTTTTATTTTTTTCTCCCTATCAATAGAATTTGCATTGAAGTAGGTCACTCATGGTGTCCTGAGCACTCCCATCCACCTCCCTGTAGCATTAAACTTTCTATAACCATCACTCATCATCTTCACTATCGTCTCTTGAAACCATCAACCAGAAGATTTGCACCAGGTTCATCATTAAAACTTTTCCTCCACACTTTAAAACTTATCATCTGGTTAACCCTAAATTTTATGGCTCAAAAAAATGATGTGAATCTTCCAACAACCTCGTGCCATGTGTTATTAATTTGTACTAGTTAACCAAGTCAACTCTGTTTATGGAAAGATTTCCCTCCATTTTTGGTGACTTCATTCTCCCTTACTATCGAGAGTTGGGAGTCTCTAATCCATCATACCACTTCCTTATAATGCATAGAAGAGCTTATAGAGATCGATTGAACAACAAAATATGAAGACAAAAACTTTACATTCAACTTGTTAGAGGTTAGAGTTTTCTCTTTTGTCATACTCCATACCTTATACATTGCAAGGAACTCAAGGAGCAAGCCCGAATAGTGAAGTCCAAAGCCTTCTAACCTATCATTAGGGTCTAGAGTTCCTTCGTAACCTTTACCACTTAACAACTAAGTTAAATCCTACACCGAAACCATGATGCCTAACGTCCTCCCACTTAGCAAAGAGTAAGAAAAAAGACTAAAGTCCAAAGTTTGATAAGACAGTGCAAAAAGTGACTAAGTCCAACTTTTTAGGAAAGTGATAAGAGATACCTCTAAGGTCTGAAGCCCAAACTTATGAAATTATTCTTACTTAGTAATTCAAATCAACTATCCCTTATTAAAAATAAACATCACCTTTCTTTTTGGTTGATGCAAGATTACCCTTACACCTTGGATGCTCCTACATCATACACCCAAGGTAGAAGAAAAGTGATATGATCCCTTTCTAAGAAGATATACAAGATGAGTAACCTTAGTCTTAGATAATCATGAAGGATCCTCCACAGGCCTCCCAAATGATTTCACCAAATACTCCATGTATTGCTTCTTCCTTTTGCTCCTTTCCACCCAACTGTTAAGAATTGTCTCAATATTCTTATTCTATCAAGTAGGTGTGAGTGCTTGAGGCTACTTAATTAGTATAACTTAATCATTTTCAACTTCATGAAATATGGTCATATCTAAAATATTAAAAATTGGAGAAATATTAATCTCATTAGGCAATTCTACCTCATATGCATTACCAAAATCATGCATTTTTATAATTTTGCATGGGCCAATCCTCTTCATCTTGAGCTTGTAATATGTACCCACTAGAAATCTCTCTTTTGGATACCGAAAAAGTAACTCTTCTAATTTTTTTGTCTCATTTGGGCCCTCCTTGTGAATTTAGTTTAATATTGCCTTTATTTAATTTTGTAATGTGGATAACACATTCACATTAGGTATTGGGCCTTTGTAAACTCAATAAAATACATGTCTTGTAAAGGTGTTGTAAATCACTTTAACACTTTTCTAGACTTTTATTAACCATTTAAGTCTCATGAACCTATATTTCCCTTAATTCAATGTGGTAAAATGCATTTAATTGTATTCTCACACTAATCTAGAAGGCTTGTAAATTAAACCTAGTTTTAATCTAGTGTTGTAATGTGTTTTACACATTCACATTGGATCTTGTGCCTTTATAGGATAAGTGGACCTCATTTTAGTGTTGTAGAGTGTATTTAACCACACTTTCACATTGAAATTTGTGTCCCTAGAACTAATCACCCTTTATATCATCATTAATATGCCCCTAGGCCCCTTATATTTGCATGGCGAGACATAATTTGACTAATATCTTGATAAAAATACTCTAAAACCCCAAAATATTGAAGACCCACCTCAAAAACCTCAAAGTGGGACTCATTCACCACCTTGGGAAAATGAGTCCCCTTAGGTGGGACCCATTTGAAAGGGTGAAAAATAAGTTCCTTTTTGGGGCTTTTTCAAAATTGAGCGAGAAAATTGTAATTCTCATTTGAATTTTGATGAATGTCGGCCTTGTGGATCAAAATAGCAGCCATTTGAGTTACTTTCCTATTTAAAAAAGCTTCCAAATCCTCATTTCATCCAAGTAACACAAGGTATTCATGTTATCCAGTCAAGCAAACAATAGTTAGGCATTTCAATTCTTCTCAAGGTCATCAATATAGCATTCAAGATCATTTCTAAGGCATTCAAGGGAAAAATATTCATCCGTTGTTGCAACAACTCAAGATCCATCATTATAGAAATTTTATAACTACATTATTTCATATTCATTCTTAATTATCTTACTTCATCATTTTGGTTTAATTACCTAAAAGGGGTTTGACCAAGACAAACCCCTATCCCCTAAGAATCAACATTTTCTTTCTATTTCTTTATATGACTATAGATTTAGGTGCTTTAAAGGATTGGAGGTGATTGAAGAATAGGTTTCAAACTTGTTGGAGTCATCTCTCTATTGGAAAGGTCAAAATCCTCACAAAAATTCACTTATAGTCCCAAAAATTAGGGTTTCGATCTAGACACTTAGAGATATAGATTGAGTAGACCGAGAGTTGTAGATTCAACTTCTAATTTCTAAAAAATTCAAAGTGGAATAATTTTCCAAGAGTGGTGAATGAGTCCCACTGTGCCTATTTTTTAGAGATTTTTGTGGATTTGGATACCCATTTGGCTAAAATAGGCTTCAGTGTAGTTTTCAAGAATCATGACTAATTCACCCAGAATGGAAAATGAGTCCCACCAAGCTTAAAATTCAACATTTTCAGAATTTCAAAGCTATTTCTAGTCTCTTCAAGGTTTCTAGGTCCACACCATTCACATCTTTACTTTTTTTTGTTCTGCTTTATTTACATTTCTACGGATTTTCTCAGGTCATTTAGCATTTTTTTGCATATCACATTCTCAAACATTTTATGTTTTCCAAGTTTACACTTGGTGGTGAACCCATTTATTATCTCCATCATCTCCAAGGATTCCTTATAGTCAGATCTATCATATCCCTGATTGGGTTGAGATCTCCAAGGTATTCTTGAATATGAGCTTTATGAAATTGGTTCCCTCTCCTTCTATCCATTTTTATGGACAAGGAAGTGAAGCATCCATTTCTAGTGTCCACATCTCCTCTCTTAGATGCACCATAGCTTCATCTCCAACATAAAATTCCTTGTCTCTTCCTAAAATCAACATTATTTTTATAAGAAAAATCATTTTACTGATATGTTTTCTTACCTCATCATGTAGGGTTTTCATATGCTCTAAAAAATCCTCTAAATCTGCACTCTTTTTCACATCTTTATCAATCTTATTTAGGATTGATACAACTCTCAGGTTGTTTCCATAAAAAATATGAAATGGTGACTTACCTATGCTTCTATTGACGTAGTTGTTCTAGAAAATCTCATTTGTGGTAGGATCAAGTCCCATCCTTTTGGTTTGTCTCCAACCAAGCATCTCAAAAAAATTCCAAAACTCCTATTCACCATCTTTGTTTGACCATCTTGTTTAGGATGGTAGGCTGAGAAAAAACTTTAATTTAGTGTAGGGATTCTTCCAAAAAAGTGTTTTAGAAGTAGCAAACAATCTTGGTATCCCTGTAAGAAACAATTCTCTTTAGAATCCAATGAAGCCTCACAACTTCCTTGAAAAACAAATCTACAACATTCACATCATCATTAGTCTTATGAAAAGGGATAAAATGTGCCATTTTAGAGAATATATCTACCACAAAAAATATGAAATCATAGATTTTTTGTGTCCTTGGTAAGCCAAGAATGAAATCCATACTAATGTCCTCCCATGGATTCTCTAGTAATGGTAGTGGCTGATAGAAACCAGTGTTCTAACTCACTCAATTTGTCACTCGGCACACCGTACAACCTTACACATACTTTCTTACATCATGTTACAATTGAGGCCAATAATAATTTTTTCCAACAAGTGTAATAGTCTTATCAAAACAAAATTGTCATGCAAGCCCACTCCTATGCTTCTCCTTAATTAAATTTAACCTCATGGAACTTCTAGGAATACACAATTGATTATTGTTCAAAAAAATACCATCTTGGATCAAATAATCCAACCACTTGGTTCTATCTACTGAAATAGGCTCCTTACAAGCCTTGCATGCCTCTCCAAAATATAAATCTCCTTCATAAATATTCTTGATTTCATCAAAACCCACAACTTCAACCTACATTTCAATCGAAAAATCTTGCCTTCTACTCAAAGAATCAACAACTCTGTTAGACTTCCCACTCCTATGTTTTAAAACAAATGTATAACTTTGTAAAAATTTAACCCATTTCACATGCCTTTGACTCAACTTCCCTTGACTACTTAGGTATTGGAGTGCTTGACTATTGGTGAACAAAATAAATTCTTTTTGAAATAGATAATGCCTCCATTTCTTATGTTCTTGAACGATTGGATAAAACTCTTGATTATAAATTGAATTCCTTTTCTTAACATCATTTCACTTTTCACTAAAATATGCAATAGGTTTACCTTCTTAGCCCAAAAAATCCCCAATAGTGTCACCACTTGCATCATAATCTACCTAAAACACCTTGTTGAAATTTGGAAGTGCCAAAATAGGTTACTCTATCACTTTACTCTTCAAAAAATCAAAGCTCTTCATTGCCCCTATAGTCCACTTGAATTCCTTCTTATCACTCATATTTTTAGTTAGTGGTACACATATGCTACTAAAACCTTTGATGACATTTCTATTAAAACTTTCTAAACCATGAAATGATCTCACCTCTGTTACACTCCTTGGCACTGGCCATTCTAAAATAGCCTTCACCTTTTTAGGTCCATCTTGATGCCTTCCCTAGAAATAAAAAAGCCTAAATACACATAATCCCTCTTCAGAAAGTTGCACTTTTTGAGGTTAATCAGAAACTTTTCATCTCTAATATTTTCAAAAAAAAAATGATATGCTTCAAATTCTCCTCAAGAGTCTTGATAAATCTTAAAATTTCATCAAACTAAACTATCACAAATATTCCCAAGAACTCTTTCAACACTTCATTCATTAACCTCATAAACATACTAGGTTCATTGGTTAGCCCAAATGGCATGAATAACCATTCTTGCAAACCTTATTTCATCTTTAATATGGTCTTCCACTCATCTCTTTCACGTATCCTTATCTTATGATACCCACTCTTCAAATCAATCTTACTAAAATATGTTTCTCCACTCAAAAAATCCATGATATGATCCATTCTAGGTAATGGAAATCCATACTTTAGTGTGATCTTATTTATAGTCTTTGAATCCATGCATATTCTCCATTATCTTCCTTTCTTTGGTGACAAAATAGTAGGCACTGCACATGGGCTTAAACTATCACTTATCAAACCCTTCTTCAACAAATGAACAACTTGTATATTTACCTCCACATTATCTGTAGGTAACATTTGATAGGTTTCCTTGTTAGTTAAACTCGCTCGTGGTATTAAATCAATTTGAGGACTAATTTTTCTCACTGGTGGGAGTCCTTCATGCATATTATCTGAAACAATCACATTGAACTCTTGCAGCAAATCAATAATTTCTATAGGGATTTCATAAACAACTTCATTGCTAGCTTTAGGAATAATATAAAATAAACCTTTTCATGCTTCATGCCATCAAGAAATATCCTTGAATCAACTAAGAAAACTCTAATATTACCACAAACTTGAACATTTTCCTCCTTCAAAGGCTTCAACTTATGCTTCACTCTATCTTTTACAATTGTGTAGGTGTTAGCACACGAATAATGTATGGATTTTCAGTCATATTTCCATGGTGTTCCAAGAAAAATGTGACAAGCATCCATACAGATGATA
>VDFB02021523.1:0-86310 GCA_007258455.2 Sequoia sempervirens | reverse complement strand
CATGAGCAAGAAAGGGCTTGAAGTAATGCTTCAATGAGATCAACTTCCTGGCTTGCAATCGGTGAATTTGCAGCTTTGTGAGCATTGCCTTTATGGAAAACAAAGCTGGGCCAACTTCTTGAGGACAAGCCATGATTAAAAAACTACTCCTTTGGCACTTGTGTATTCGCATTTTTGGTCCCACCCGAAAATTTCATTTGGTGGTACAAATTACTTGTTGAAAATCAAATAGGGCATAAAATTAAATGTCTGAAAACTAACAATGGAGGAGAGTTTTGTTCCTCAGAGTTTGATAATTTTTGTGCAGACAACGACATTTGTAGAATCATAAAACTCGACTAATTTCAAGAAAATGGATAGCTGAGCGGTTGAATCGATAATTTAGAGAGAGCTCGCTGCATGCTCTCCAATGCTGGTTTGAGAAAAGAGTTTTGGGCAGAGGCGTGCAATACTGCAGTATACTTGATCAACCGTGCCCCATCATCTTGTTTAGATTTTGATATTTCAAAGGAGAGATGGCTTGGGAAGAGAATTTCATATCATCATTTGCGGGTGTTTGGCTTTGAAGTGTTCAAAGAACAACGAACGAAGTTTGATTTCAAATCTAAGATGTGTATTTTTATGGGCTATGGAAAAAATCAATTTGGTTTTAAGTTGTACGATCCCGCTGCTTAAAAAAAAATCAGAATCGGAATGTTGTCTTCAATGAGAAAAAATTTCCAGGTTTGCAACCTATGGATAAATCCTGTGATAATTTTTTTGATATTGATTTATTTGACAATGATCGTGTTAAACAAACTTCAGTTTCATTCTCCCATTCTCCCAGCCTTTAATAATTTGTACAAATACTAACACTCTGCCTTCATCTCTGCAACTGCTGTCTTCACCTCTAGTTCACTCGATGCCTGTGAATGGGAATTGGCTGCCCTTGCTATCTAATTCGCAGCCTTTTGCAAATGAGGGGCCTTCATTGTCCAATTCACAGCCTTCAAATCCTACGCTGCCCTCTCATTTGACTTCGCAGCCTTTACAAGGCCGTACGCTGCGTTTGGTATGTGATACGCTGCCATTGGTATGTGATACACAGCCTTCCAATTATGATGCGCAGTCTTTGGTATTTAAAACGCTTCCTTCACAATCTAATTAGCAGTCTTTACCAAGCTGCACAGAGCCCCCTATACATCATTCGCTGTCCTCACAAGGTCATCCGCAGCTTTTCAATAACCAGTCGTTGCCCTTTTTAAGTGACACGCACCCTAATACGCTGCCTCATTCTCTTAGTTCGATGCCTCTTATAAAGCAAGCGCAGTCTTCCATAGATCGTATGCTGCCATTAACTTTTAATTCGCAACCTCAGGAGGGAGTTGGTGCTTATCCTGAACAGGGCAGTATGCAAGGGAGTACAGAAAAACAGGACAGTGGTTGTAATTTTCACAATAATACAGAGAATGTAGAGCAACAGGGCCATTTGAGGATCAACACGAAGAGGAAATTACTAATAATAACACTCTTTTGTTAAAGAAAATAATAATTACAAACAACTATATTAAATAAATAAACTCTAATAATTTATGTTTTAATACTGAAATCTATACTGAAAAATAATAATAATAATCTTATAAATTAATCCATAATAATTTAATATTCCTAATATAAAATAAAATATCAGGTATTAAATAACAAATTGAATTAGTAGATGTTAGATAACTTATCCGTTATATTGAAAGAAGAATAAACATGGTAATTCCAGTTCTTGAGATTTAGCAGAGCTCAACTCCTGACAGACAAGTTCTTCGACAGAAGAATGTTCAAACCCTTAGTTTCCAGCGGTTTATTCAGTCCTCTTATCTAGGTCAAAGGGTGGAATGAGAAAAAGAGTTTACTTTCTGTATAAGCACTCATTTATAGGTACTCATTCAACGGTCCCTTTCCTCAAGTGGCGTGTATGCCACGCAACAGTATTCGAGATCTTCTTAGTCAAGTCTTCTGTTCCGATGGGCTGGTCTTCACGTCAATGGAGATTTGATGGACGCCCACATCTTCAAAAGCTTTTCTCACGGAGGCTGCTCTTGAATTTCCTGGGTATTTGGAAAATAAATGTAGAAGGACAAAAGCATGGGTAACGGTGTTGACAAAAGAGAACAATTCTTTAAGTAAATAAAATGTGAAATTGTTAGTGTTGAATTAAGTTAGAAAAAAAAAAGTGTAGGTAAAATAGTGTTCTATATTCACATTGACATTAATGATGTTGAAGGATTTTTATGGGTGAATAAGTGTGAAATTGTTAATTGATTTTGAAATAAATTCAAATTATTAATTGATTGAATATGTGTTTAAATTAAGTGCAAAATTATCAATTGACTGAATAACTACTAAAATGAAGTGTAAAATTGTGGAACAGTTGATTGACTTTTAAATGGAGTTTTATATTGTCAATTGATTGATTAGTTGTTTAAATGAAGTGCAAAATTGTCACTTGACTGATTAATTGTTTTAAATGGAGTGCAAAATTGCCACTTGACTGAATAATTGTTCAAATGAAGTGCACAAATATCAATTTTGACCAATTGACTAGTTAAATGAAGTGCAAAATTGTCAATTGATTGATTAAATGTTTGAATGAAGTGCAAAATTATCAATTGATTGATTATCTATTTAAATGAAGTACACAATTATCAAATGACTATGACTTAATGAAATTTTATATTGTCAATTTAATAAGTAACTATTTAAACAAAGTGCAGAATTGTGAATTGAGTGATTAATTTTTTTTTATAAAGGTAAAATGGGATTTGAAAAGGTCCTAGACCCTTGGATAGGAAGGAAGGTTAACACAATAAAGCTCAAAAAACAATAAAGTCCAACCACCACCAATTACAAAACAACCACTCAATAACCAATTACGAGAAATATTATTTTATATGATATTGATTTTTTTAATGTGTGAATAAGTGTAAAATTTTCAATTATATAATAATTTTTAAATAAAGTGTAAAACTATTTGTTGATTCATTATATGTTTAGATAAATTACAAATTGTCAACTAATTGATTGATAGTTTAAATGAAGTACAAAACTATCAGAAGTGTGAAACTGTCCCTTGAAAAATTAAATATTTAAATAAAGTGCAAGATTGTCACTTGATTGATTGATTGTTTAAATGAAGTGCAAAATTGTCACTTGGCTAATTGGTTGATTAAATGAAGTGCAAAATTGTCATTTGATTGATTGACTATTTAAATGAAGTGCATAAATATTAGTTGAATAATTAACTATTTAAATGAAGAACAAAACTATCAATTGATTGATTAATTGTTTAAATGAAGTATGAAATTGTCAACTGACTTACTGAGTTTTAATGAAATTTAATATTGTCAATTTACCAAAAAAATGCACTTCATTTAAATAGCCAATCAATCAATGGGTAGTTGTTTTTAAAATATTCATTATTATTTTTTATTTTATTTCAACGAAGTTATAAGAATGAAATAAAAATAAGATAAAGACTAAAAGAAAGATATAAAATAAGATAAAGAATTTTAAACTGAAATAAAAATATATTTTTTATTTTCTTATATTGAACAAAGCAGTTGCAAGAATGAAAACTACCAATAGATAATTGAAAGGAATAACTAAAACCTAGAACTACAATTCAACCACATAAACTTTAAAAAAAATAAAAATAATAGATATATTTAATATTTAAAAAGAAAAATAAAAAATAATTCTTTGATAAAAATTAAAATATATCTGCACAAAAGACATATAGAAGAAACCAAAAAAACAGAAGTCTCGATGACTGTTTACACGATCTACTTTATTATTATTTTATATTCACATTACCGATATTGACAAGAATTTCTTTTATGTTCCACTAGAAGTACAGGCATAGTAAGCATTTAAACATAAGTACATAGGAGGTCACTATCCATGGTGGGCCCTGGAGGGACTGATAATTTCACCGCCCACCCACAGCCTCATGAACTCAGTCTACGCGGCATGTGAACCCGTCTAATACGATTCACACCAACCCTTCTGCTTACATTAATCCGTCTTATACGACTCACTCACATGAAATATTTGCATCTGATGAACCGATTCCTTGTTAGACTCATATGCATGAATCTATCTTACTTTTTGTTCTGTAGGAGTGTTTATGTGTGTATGTGAAATTCTTAGTGGCTGTTTGATTTTGAATTTACTAAAATTCTAGTATTATTGAGAGAAAAAGGAAAATTTCATGTAAAATTTTTAATTGATTTCTTTTTGTCTTGTATCAAAATAAATCTGTGGTATTGATGTTTTAATTATCAAATCAACTGCAAACAATTATGCTAAAAAAGTAGGCTTTACTTTTAAATTTATAGATACTTTGTTAAAATTTCTATTGAAGTAATGATCTTTTTACAAGTTGGTAATACCTATTACAAAAGTAGAAGTGACACTCCTTTGACACATGTTACATTATTAATGTTGAAAAAAAGTTGGTGTAAAATGAAGCTTGAAATTGTCAATTGACTAATTGACTTCTTGACTTAGAACAAGTAAAATCGTGACATTATTTCATTTCATCCGTCAAATCAAATGCAAATTTCTATGCTAATAAATGCACAGTACAAAATTATGGGTGGCAATATTAATACATGACATTGAGAAAAGTTGGATGAAAATGAACTTTGAAATTGTCAATTGACTAATTGACATTTACTTTGATTTTGACATTGACTTTAACTTTGAACAAAAGAAAACTAAATATTATTGCATCAATAAAATTACTAAAAGATTAAGCTTTACCTTAAAATTAACAAAAATTCCATGACTTTCTATTAAACCGCTGGTCTTCTAACAAAATTGCTTACCTATTACTGTAATAAGATAATTAAAAGTAGGGAAATCATAGTTTCACATTAACCTAAACAATATGTAATTTCTTGTTTCTCTTTATATATAGAGGATTTTCTATATCCTTAGGTCTTACAACACAAAATCATGGCAACCTTCTTTGGGCTGCTGAGTTCGAGGGGCTTTCTATGGCTGCAGCTGGGAATTTTTATATGGCAGGCCATAAGACCAACTGCCACAATGAGATTGCCATGGGCTTTGCTAAGCACAGGTATCCATAAGATTTTCTCAAAGAAAAAAATTCGCAATGATTATTTTGTGTTGTTATCAACAGATTACAATGACACAGCTGATGCAAACAAGTTCTTGGCTGAAAATAAAGTTAAGATTAATGAGGATCCCTTAGGTGACTCATCGGTTATTGTCTTCCGGTATAACAAAACTCATTACATATGTGACAGTGAAAAGGCTAGCCAGGTAAGATTGTTGATTGCTGCTGAGCTGAATGGTGTGCCTATTGTTAAAGAGTATAAAGTTGTAAATGGTTTCATGGGTGTGTGGAATTTGTGCTCAGCTGATGAAGCCATAAGATTGTGTTTGCCCTCTAAAAGGTTTAGATTGTCCTTCAGGAAAACATTTAGGTTCTGTTTGGTAGAATACATGCCCCTTATTGTGGACACTTACTGGCTATCAAAAGTGTTAAGTGGTATCCCCTTGTATTTGAATGCTAATGGTGATGAAAGCCTGTCATCAATATTGACATTAGTATTAATCCTTCTGGACTTCACTTATAACATTTGGGTTCCACTACTAGAGAAGGCATATCTGATCGCTGTCAGATGTGTACAGTTTTTACTGTCAACTCTTGGTCCAAATCTAAGGATTATGTTATTTTACCTGCTGAGCAACTTTGACAACAAATATTTGCCCTGCTCAATTGGTGATTTTAAGGTGAAGATCAAGAAGACTGGAGCATTCTATACAACCGACAACACTATCTTAAATTGTCCAGTTAAGTGGATAAGTAAGGTAAGATTTGATGAGATTGATATAAGCAGTGATCATTTTGAGTTACAGGGGTGCTTTGTGGGCACCCAACTAGCTAATATAGCGCAGAAAACAATTTTTGTAGAATTTGAGCCAAGGCTTCTTTGATATTCCTGTTTAGTCTTGTCAAGGCCAGTATACAATGAGCGTGTATAACTTTAAGACTTATATTAAGCTGGAAGTTCCAAAGGAAGGTGATATTGGTTTGGTTCAACTGATATGCGTACTAAACAACATGTATTTATTTGGGCTCGAGGACGCCATCAATCTCTTTTGGGGCAGCGATATCAACGTCTATAAAGTTGATATTGGTGAAGCCTATCATTTCATGGGTGCTGGAGAAAATGAGAAAAAATTTATTACTTGCCCTGGTTTTCAGCTTTAGGAAGGTTTTGTTTTGGTCTTTCTTCAATACATATTAAGAAGTCCTCTTATCTAATGTAAGGATGCTGCTTACTAAAGGAGATTGGATCCCTCAATCGATCCCTTTTATATTCTTCTATTTTATTTCGTCTGTTTCTGGTTTCATTTTGCTCGATAAAAAGTCTGAAAGGAATTGCAGTGTACTTTCAGATCAGCATTTTTATATTGTGACTGCTTTTCTATTAGTCCCATTATAGTCTGTTTTATTAATAGTGATTCTTATAAAGCTTTAAAAACTATCTAATAATTTCTGTTTTATATCTAAATTTCTTTATTTAAAAAAATTATTTAGTTTATAGTGCCTGTCTTCCATACAACGTGTTTATAAAGAATGGGTGTGCTGGCTTGCTTTCCACACAGAATCTCTCATTTTTGTCTAATACAGTTTTATCGGATTTCTTCATTGCTGGAAGGGATTTATTCATTCTGAACGAAGGAGAAGCATTGGCAGTTATGAAATATTTTGTTTTGATCTTAACTAAGATTTTTTAAAATCACTTTTAAGTGTCTTAAATAAAAATTTGGAAGTATATGAATAAATATTTTGATGATATAAGTATCTATATTATTAAAATGGTATTATAAAATGAGAACAGGGTATAAAATTTTAAAATAAATATTAGATTTATTATCAAACAAAATATTATTATTGATTGTTTGACATCAAATTAAGTAAAATTGTAAAATTGATGAAAGAAAAATATCCATAAATTGTTATGCATGCTACATTAATGATATCAGGAAAAAAAAAGATATAAATGAAGTGTACAATTGTTAATTGACTGTTTTATTTCCAATCAAATAAACTTGTGATATTGTTGCTTCAATTGTCAAACCAACTGCAAAAGACATCCTAAGAAAGTAGACTTTACTTTTAAAGTAATAAATAATTTGTTAAAGTTTCTATTGAATTGATGGTTTTCTTGCAAGCTGGTATACCAATTACAAAAGTATAGGGGAGAGTGCTAACACATTTTAGATTAATAATCTTAGAAAAATCTGGGGGTAAATGAAGTGTTCAACTGTCAATTAGCTCATTGATTACTGGAATTAGTACCAATCAAAACAGTGAGATCAATTGCAAATAGTTATGCTGAGAAACTAGGCTTTATTCTTAAAGCTATAAATATTTTGTTGATATTTCTATTGAACCAATGGCCTTTTAACAAATTCATTTTACTATAAATGCATGGCACAAAAATATTTGTGGCAGTGTTAATGCATGATATTGAAAAAGGTTTAGGTGAGAACGAAGTGTAAGTTTGTCAATTGCCTAATTCACATTGAATTTGAGTTTGATCTTGACCTTGACCTTGACCTTGACCCAAAGAAAATCATAATATTATTGTATCGATAATCAAATCAAGTAAAAATAACTATATTATTTTTAATTTTTAAAAAAATAAAATTAATATTAATATTAATTTATATTATCAAAGATTGGTTAATTTTTTATTTTCATAAATTTTATTAACAAATTTTGAAAGCATATTGGTTAATAAATTAATGGCGATTATGTAGCGTAGCTTAATTATTAAATTTCATGGTAAAATAAAAGGAGAGAGTAGGAAATGGTATTCAAAACTTCCAAAATAAATTTTAGATTTATATGTGTAAATGCAAATTGTTATTGCATTAAATTAAGAGAAATTTCGGGACATGAAGGAAAATATAAGTGAAGTGTTGTCGACAGTCACATTAATGATATTAAGAAAATAGATGTAAATGATTTGTAGAATTTTATTAACATAAAGAGGGGTAAAAATTTATTAATCACAAGAGAAAATACAGAGCCAAATCATTACAGAGCCTTATCAAGCTCAACCAAGTGGTCCAACTGCTGAGACAAATCAGGGGGTAATTTCCCCCGGTCAACCAAGTTCCAATCATGAATATGGTTAGAAGCCCATTTAGCCAAACAATCAGCAACACCATTCCACTCCCTAGGAATATGAGTGAAAGTAACAAACTCAAGAGAAACACAAAGATTGAGAATTTGTTCAATAATCAAAGCCAAGTGCCAACCAACATCCTCAAGCCTTTTCCTGTTCAGCAAGTTCACCACCACCTGGGAATCAGATTCGCATATAATCTTGCGCCACCCCAACTTACTGCCCTGCTCAACAGCCAGTAAAATTGCCTAAGCCTCCATAAGATTATTAGTATGAAGACCCTTATAAATAGAGAAGATAAATTGAACATCTCCCGAACTATCCCGACCAACACCACCAATTCCAGCATGACCAGGGTTTCCACGAGAAGAGCCATCCGTGTTAATTTTAAGGATGCCTTGAGGAGGAGGAGACCATCTTCCCTCCCTATTCACCTTCGGAGTAGGATGCCTACACCTGTTGCGCATAAGCTGCTGATGCTGAGGAGGCAGATGAAGGCGACTGGAACAGCCAACATCAGAAGGAGCAATCGACTCAGACAGATCACACTTAGCCGCGATCGTTTCACCCAAAGAATGCAAAATTTTCCACCACAAGCGCGGGGCCCCCATCATCATATCCTGAAAAATCCGACGATTCCTTTCCAACCAAAGGTTCCAAATGATGAAGGAAGGACCAATCGCCCAAGCAGCTTGAAGAAAGGAAGTAGAAACAGGGGCCCTACTTTCCCGATCCACAAACTCAGCCAAAGAAGAAACATGCCGACAGGGCATATTCCACACTCGCCACCAGAAATGCCATATCTCCCGAGCATAGGAACATTGGAAGAAGAGATGAGAAACACACTCCTCAGCCTCACGACACAACACACACCAAGAGGGACCCTGGAAACCCCGCTTGCATAAATTGTCCCAAGTAAGACATCAATTTTGAGCCACCAGCCACAAGAGGAAATTGCACTTGGGCCAAGACAGCTTATGCCACACATACTTCCACCAGGGGACCTGAATATCCCCAAACAACTATCTACCCAATTGCTTATAGCCAGTAGACACAGAGTATTTCCCAGACATGTCGGAGCTATCCCAAGCTAAAATATCAGGTCCCCTCAACGAATTACAAGCCCGAGAAGCCAAAAGAAGAGCAAGCTCCTGCCTGTCCTCCTCAGAGCCCCCAGGAGGCCACTCAGAAATGTGCTTCCAGCGGAAAGAAACAACGGGGCTGCAATGCTCAGCAATTTTGTAATACTCAACGGTGTCCCAACCAGCAGCAGTAAAAACATCACAAAGGGGTTGAAGATGAGGAAAAGCAGAAAGAATAGGTGGGTGACCATCCCAAGAATCCCACCAAAAAAGAGCCTGAGATCCCGAATGACAGATCCAAAAAAGTGCACGCTTAATCAACTGGGCTCCCACTTTCAAAGTAGACCAAATCATAGAACCACTTCCCTCCAGAGGATAGCGTGGAACCTCATGTGGAGCAGCACCACGAAGATACTTAAAGCTAAGAACACGGGCCCACAGCTGATGTTGATTAGTACACCAGCGCCAGTAAAGCTTCGCCGCGAGAGCTTGCCCATTCAGAATAGAAGAGCGTAAACCAAGACCACCCTCCTGCTTAGGTCTACACACAGAATCCCATTTAACAAGGCTCCACTTTGAAGTCATCAAATTGCCACTCCAAAGGAATTGCCGAGAGAGAGCATCAAATTCACGGAGGAAATACATAGGGGCCGATTGAACAAAACATCTGTAGATGGGAAGGGCCTGGATAACAGACTGAAGGAGGGTAACTCTAGCAGTAGTAGACAACCACCGATGAGTCCAGTGAGTTACCTTCTTCCTCAACTTATCAAGCAACATCTGCCAGGAGGATCTGGGTTGACGACCAACGGCAAGAGGAATCCCCAGATAAACAAAGGGGAGAGATCCAATTTGAAACCTCAAAATAGCAGCAATCCTCCTTTGGATGGCCAAAGGAGTATTGAAGAAAAAAATAGAAGACTTTTGCTCATTAACTTTCTGACCCGAAGCAGCGAGGTAGATGTCCAAAGCTTGCCTAATAGACTCCGCTTCATGAAGACTCGCCAGCCCCATAAGAGAAGTGTCATCCACAAACTGGAGGTGAGACAAAGTAGGCAGCCCCAACCCCCACTGCCACCCACGGATCAGACCAAGAGAGACCTGGGATTTAAGAAAGCGACCCAGCCCCTCAGCCATAATAATAAACAGATAGGGAGAGAGAGGGTCTCCCTGGCGAAGGCCCCTAGTGGCACCAAACAGCTCTGAAGGTTCCCCATTCACAATGACAGAAAATGAGGAGGAAGTCACACAGCTCATAATCCAACTCACCCACTCAGAAGAAAACCCAAAGGCCAACAAAATCTTCTGAAGGAAACTCCATTTAACTCTATCATACGCTTTTGCCATATCCAGCTTAATGAACATAGACTTCTCCTTGAAAATCGTCATGGAATGAATAGCCTCCGAGGCAATCACCACCCCGTCCAAAATTTGACGCCCAGCCACAAAACCTCCTTGCTCCTCATAACAATACCACTAATGTTTGAGGTTGAGTTTTATTTCAAATCAATCAAATTTATAGTATTATATCTTCAATGGTCAAACTAATTGCAAAATTATAAATTAAATAGTAATTGATGATAATTTTTTAAAAGTTAATATTTTATTTATTATTTTCATTTTTAAAAACTTAAAATTCATTATTTTAATAAAAATGGATTCTATTCTTTTATTGTAAATGTATTAAATAAAATTTTAAAATTATATTGAATAAATCAATTGCGATTATGAAGTACTTTAGTTATTTAATGATAAGGTGAGAATAAAAAGAAAAGCAGAGTCAAAACTAAAAAAATTATTATTACAGTCGAAATATTTTAATTTAAATTTAATTTATTGAATGAGACATTCATTTTAATTTAATTTAATTTCTCTTCCTCCTACATAAATCGCATGCTCCATAATCCTTTCCACTCATTTGGGAAAAAGGCTTATTGAATATTAATAAAAAAATTAATAATTTTTTTATGTACCTACGTAGATGCGATAATACCTTATCACATTCAAACATTGTTCCTTTCAAATTCCAACCATTCAAATAGTTCTTAATATAATTCTTTTAAATGATTATCAATTTCGATTCATCATTCTAATAATCTCATGTTCCCTTTGATAAGGAGAAGACTTATGTCATTCACATTTTCCAATGTGAACCTCCATTAAAATATTTAATTATTTTAGTCCTCCTTGGCCATGCATCCTTAAGACTATGGCAACATAAAATAGATATGTATCAAATGGATACATTTCAAGGTCATCACTAAACTTCTTTCATGAGGAAGAAAAGAAACCTAACATTTAATAAAAGGGAAAACAATCATATTCTATCTTTTATTAGTTGAAACATACCCATCGTTTGAGAAAAGTTCAAGTAACTTTCAAATTTATTAAAAATATTGGAGAACTTAAACTAAGTTTAATATGAGGTGCAATCAATTCTATTTAATAAAATAACTATCAAAGAAATTGTTGCATTTCGAATATAAAATTTTATGTTGCAAGAAAAAATAACATTATAGTTAAGTATTAAGGATAAATTATTGTTGGATAAGAAATTAGTGAAAAATAATATTTGTATATGAGAAATTTCAATAAAAGGATTAAAATAAATCACATAGTTCCAATTCTCTAAGTAAGAGATTTAAGTGATCTTATTGACTCTATTTTTAGGAGCTAATATGACAATTTAACCTTTCTCTAAAATCATTGTACAATAAGATGTTATTTGTCCAATATATCTCTAAAACCTGTGCATTTATTTATATGTACATCATCATAAAAAACATCTAATTATAAAAAAGGACATTAAACCATGGGCTAACTAATTAGCTTGGAAAGGGCTAGAAGTATTCTTTAGCCCTACGACTGCTAAACCCCCCAACTTAGGTGATGACATAGTCTCCAATATTTTGTAGGACTACAATGCATTAAGATTATAAACCAATGAAAAATATCCAACACATTCCAAATAATCTTCCAATTGCATATACTACATAAGGGGAAATAAAGAACAAGATTAATTTAATAGCTAGGTGAAAAATATGGATAACACCTCCACCATTTTTTTTCTCAATAAATTTTACACATTCCTTAAAGTTTCTAACTACTCAACCAAAACCTTTTTACTCTCCATCATGTTTTAAACAAAATTATAATATAAATCAATATACTTTGTGTAGAATATAGAGTTTTAAGCCAAATTGACTATACACCCTAACTCTTATTGTTAGTTGTCATTATATTATGTATCAAGACAACATTTAAATGTGATATCTAAACAAGTGAGTATATTTTATGCACTCAACTATAATATTCAAAAGAGGAAAACTAGTTTACCTATAACTCATCCAACTAACAACAACACTAGATAGGTTAAATGTGTAACTTGTATAGTAGGTCTCTTACTATCAATGTCACCAATCTAGTATATATCATCTAAACCATGTTTGATCTATTCCTTATCGAAATCAAGTGCTAGATAGCTTCAATTATTCTAAAGTGATAATTTAATTATATTTTTAGAAATACCTTTTATTGTAGCCCAATTCTCTTTTCCAAAATTAGAAACAATACTACTAAAACTCTCACTACTTGGGAAATATATGGTCTTATAATAAATATCACATTCATAAGGATTCCAACACTATATAATATAGATCATGGGTCATGTCCTTTACCCCATTCTCTATCTTAGAATTTTTTTCCATAAACATATTTGTTCATAGAGACAAACCATAACACTCCCTTGCTTGCAATCTTATATCTAAGCCTCTACAACACAAAGTTAACATACTTATTTTGAATAAACCAAAGTTTAATGTAATTGATGAATATACCCCAAAATCAATGGTCCACTACCTTTTTTTTAAATAAATATTTAATTAATTATTTCCCATAATTCACCACCATTCCAATTTCCTACAATTGATTAATAAATAAATAAATATTCATCACCATAATTAGTAAAATTATATTTAATTGGAAAAATGCAAAATGATTTTTGATGTGTAAGTTAGTGTAAGTGGGCACCTCGAGGCTAGGGTTCAATGGAAAGTTGTAGGGGGGATAATTATCCTCCACCACAAAGATACGACCCTCCATACCCTTTGATATTCTCTCATTTGCTAGGTTTTGGTTGTCAAATCTCTTCTTATCTTTGCTTATGGTGCATTTGTTCTCTTATATTCTTGCATTTATGCCTACTTCTGTGAGGCTTATTCATTTCCTTGCAATCCTCTATGGAGGTAGGTACAACCCCCTCTGCTCCTTATAAAAATGGGTCAGATGCCCTCAATTGGCCAGAAGAAAGTGTAAGGTCATTTAGTGACACTATTGTAGAGGAGCCTCCTTCCATCACAATGGGTGTGAAGTTTGTTGTCTTCTCTTGCAGTGGTAGTGAAGTCTCTAGTAGTGATGGAAAGGAATGAAGTAAGGGTTCCTCCAACCAACCATTGAGAATGTATGTCTCTCCTATTGAATATATGAAGGAAGCAATTCAATTTGAAAGGGTAAAATTAAAAAATGTGGCCATTTTTATGGTTGTAGTATGATCCAGAAGGGATTTTTGTACTTTTTCTAAAAAATCATGACACACAGAATTTTTTTTTTAAGAAATTCTATTGGAACGTGGGAAAAAGTATTTTCAGGGCACTAGCCTAAACATATAGGTCAAATACTAAGGAATTTTTTGCACTTTTATGCCCTAGATAGATTCTATTAAAGGATGTTCCACAAGATATTTGGTCATTAATCTCACAAATTCTGGGACCCTTAAGCAATGCCCTTAGGGTCGACAAACCTTAGGTCTCCCTCCTAGATATGAATGCACGAGCTCTTATCTCTTTTATGTCTATTCAAGAACTACCAGAAGTCTTGGATATACATTTTTATGATGGAATACATTCTCTCCCCATTAAAATCCTAGGTAGGCTAAGTGCATGTTACCTTTGTAAGTAGGAGTGACACTTAAGGAAGGACTACCTGTAGCACCCCTCCATTTTGGCTCTTTTGATCGGACAATGTTTTTTTCTTTGTTATGCTTTGTTTCTGTTAATACTTTGACTATGGAACTTGGGTACTATTTGATCACAAAATGTAAAGTGATGTGAATGTTATATTTTAATGTAATGGTATTTTATTCTAATGTTTTCATTATGGCATGATTTGGATTAGCTTAGCAGATATTGAATTAATGATGCTTTATGCTTTTGATTATATTATTGATGTTAGATTCGTCAGTCACTAATACTGTATTGGTGAAGGGGACAGAATTTCACCACTCGCTTGCGAGCACCCTACGATTATGAGATTTCCTCTTCACAGTGTGTTTTATCATATTATATATATGCATGTTCGATATAATCTTTGTTCATAGGTTGATAGGTACAAGATATCTACTCCACTTGGTTCACAGGTTTGAGCGTGTCCATTGGCCAACAATATTTGATTGGAAGATAGTAGATAGGCTTTCCATGCCAAGTCATCACCCTAGTCATAGTGTGTTGTTGGGTTTTAGTTGGGTTAAGTTGCTTCCTTGTTGTTTATCTCTCCTTGATTTCATTTAATTGCAAGTTGGAAAAGGTAAATAAATGGCTTTATGTATTTAAGTTGTTTATTAAATAAATCTAATTATAATGCTAGAAATGTTATTTAATTTATTAATTAATTTAATTTAATTAATAAAATGATCTAATATTATTAGATTAGATTAATTTGGTTTGTTAATTATTGATTAATTAAATTAATTGCGTTGAACTGATTAAATGATCTAATATTATTTTGATGTAGTTTAATTTGTTGAAAGCTTGTCCAATTTGACTGTAAGTGAAGTTTTTGTGCTTATATATATATATATATATATATATATATTATTGTTCCCTGCTTGAAAGAAAATACTGTCAAAACTTTTATTTTCTGAGTTACTAGGTAATTTACTATATATTTTTTTTGTTTTTTTAAAAAAATTAAGTTTTAAAAACAATTTGTTGGGGCTGGGCAGCTGCCCCATAGCCACCCCCCAACCATGGGAGGCACTAGCTGTGAAGGTAGCACTAGTGTTGCCTTGACAGGCAGTGCTAGCGCTGCCTTCACAAGCAACGACCCCCATGCTGAGGGAGGGCTGCCCCAACAAGGTTTGTGTCCCCTGTTTTGGGGGTTGCGCAACAACTATTGACTTTCTTTTATTTTTTTATTATTATAAATTTATATATATATATATATATATTTTATATTATATATAATATATATTATATATATTATTTATTTATAATATATATATAATATATGTTATATAAATATATATGTATATATATTTTATATATTATTTTAATATATATGTGTGTGTGTGTGTGTGTGTTTGTATTTTCTTGGTGTAAATAATTAGCAAAAAATGGAGTTTGATTTAAATAATTGAGAATGGAATTTAAATAGTTTTTTAAAAATATATATTTAAAATAAAAATATATATAATTATATATTTAGTAAATATATAGTTACATATATATATGTTTAATTATATTTAATCATAGTTTTTCTATAATTAATTTTTTATTGATGCAAAGATTAATATCATAAGAGAATGATGCTATTAGGAAATTGATTTTAACATTCATTGTAATCAAGGAAGTTAAAATAAAATAGTTAGTGTATGCTCCTTATTACAAATGATGTTAATTATTTTAATTGATTACATGTGTTATGTTAGTGCTTTGCTTGGATTTAGGAAATCCTAAGTAGATTAATAAATTGTCAAAATTGTCCTTTCATCATGTGATTTCTCTCATTCTTGATGTTGGGCAAAGGGAATTAATTATTTATGTTAGGTCTTCCAGATGGGGTTTTCATGTAATTGTACAGGTTGTCATAATGTGTTAATCAACCTTTGTGATTTACTTTGGGTAGTGCAGATGGTTATAGTCAGTTGAACTCCCAGTTACCATGAACGGGATATGTGTGACCTTATGTCTTAAGGTTGGTATTTGTTATTAGTTTTGGTGCATATAGTCTACCCATTGAACTGTGGTTTTGTACCGTGTGCGTGGTTGATAGGAGAGTGGCTCTACGTGGGGGTCTGACACACAGAGGGGTGCTAGGGTAACTCACTTAGGGTTTAAGTGAGTGATAACTTAATAAGAATTAATGAAAAGAAAAACTTTCAAACTAATTAAGATAATGGATGCCTCTCTCATCACTCATGCACTTATTAAGGCTTGAGATGAGAAGAGAAGCATTGTTTGTATGGGGGTCTGGTGGCTAGTAGAGGCGAGCTAGGGTAACCCAGAATGGGGGTCTGGTAGCCTAGAAAGGTTCAGCCAGGGTAACTCATAGCAAATGATGTGTGTCACTCTCTCTATGACAACCATAGGTCAGTTTTGTTGTACTGTGTAGTGGCTCATTGGTATTGGGAAGCATTGTAACCATTGTGTTAAGTGATGTGTTTGTATTCGATTCGGTTCAGTTATGTTTTAGCCTATGTCTAGAGGTAGATGGTCTTGTCTAGAAATCCTTGTTACTAACTCCTATCACGAGGGGTGAGCCTTCGGGTATCACTTGGTTGGGTGCAATGTGCACCTTACTCTATTGGGATTTCTTCTTGTTCGTGTGGATGGGATTTCCAATTGGAGAGCTCATGGGATCCAATTTCATTTCATGCTTTATTCATTTCAGTTGAATCTTGTAATTAATTACCCCTCATTTGTTATCAAGGTGCAAGATTTAATTTATAACCATGCCTTTTGGATTTACCTCATTTGGGGAATGAGAGTTGTAATCTTATTGATAAATTATGTTATTTGAAATCATGTGGTATCTCTTATTCTTGGATGTAATTTAACATGTATGGAATGTATGTGTTTCTTAATTCGTTAAGTAATTAAATGCGGTGGTTTCAATTCATGTTTCTTTTTTGGGTTTTAAAGTAATCTCAGTCTCGTAACCTTAGAGGTTGTTGCAATGGTTAGTGAACTTGCATGTTATTTTTACTTCAACAAAAATAAAATAGGACGTTTGTGTAGTTAATTGTAACTTCCTCTAGGGTTGTGTGGTGAGGCGTTACACTACCCTATCATTTGGAAAGGAAACAACAAAAGAAATATCAATTCTAATAATCTAAAGGATGATTCTACCAAAATTAGTAACAAGATGGGCGCTAATAAAGGAAACCCTAACTGGTCCTCTAACTTTTCTCCAAATATTGGAAACATGGAAGCGTCGAGGCAATTCAACCTTGAAAATCTAGGCATGGGTCATGAAGGTGGTAATTCACCGCAAGACAATGACATGGATGCCTCAAAACAACCTCCCCCTTAGAAAGCCTCAGGGAGGAGCCACTTTCCTCCAAGTCCCAATTTCCATTATCTATGTAAAACTCCTTCAGTCCTCTCTTGAAGGAGGAAGAAAACAATGGTCTCAACTCTATCAATAATAATTTCACTCAAGTGATATTTTGAAAGAAACCTCTAACCAAATTATAAATAGTGGAAATTTTGTGGTCATTAAGTAGAATGCATAGTAGTTTGTCATGGAAAAAATAAGAAGAAATATAAAAATAAACAAAAGGTTAAAAGTAGGAAAGCCAAAAAATAAAACTTATTACTATAAAACTTTTAATCTTTTGGACCCTCAAAAGGATCCTTCTTCAAATATGACTCCTAATACTAAAGATACAATAGTTGAGCCAACACTAAACTCCTTGGGGTGAAGGGTATCATTTCAGGGTTTGAAAGCATTCAACAGGATAGTGGATGCCCCTAGGTTCCTAAAACACATTTGGATCCAAATCCAAACCAAAGAAAAGCTTCTATTTCTATCCATCCGAACTTGGGGATTGGAGTAAAAAAGGGGATTAATACCTTGAGGGAACTTAGTGGCCTTTTGGGGATCAATGAAATGGCCTCCCCTAAACCAATGGTTAGTGCAACCATTATTACTGAGAAAGGAAGTTGAAACCATGACCATATCATTGATGATGTTAACAAAATGGAGAGTATGTTAAAATCTCTAATATAAAAGAAATGATGCTGCATTGGAATGCATAAATAGTAAAGGAAATAATGGGGTTATTAATGATCTAGATCCTAGGAAGGAGTCCAAAAATGACGAAAAACACACCATTGAAATATCAGGATGTAGTGGGTTTTTGGACAATGAGAAAATAACTATTGATAAACAAGCTATCACCAATGATGTCCCGCAACACCAAAAAGGAGGGGAAGGAAGAAGGGTTCAGTCTTCAAACTCAATAGAGCTAGTATCAACCTAAATAAAAATAAAAGGAAAAAGACAAGTACAATTCTCCCTACACCTAGTCCTAAATGGCAAGAGAATGATAAAAGTCCTAAATATTTTGAGTTGTTTAGGAATGAAAAAGAGCCAAATATAAGTTTAACAAATAATGAATCTTAACTATACCTCATGGAATTTAAGGGGGGTAGAATCCCCCAATATAAAGTACATGGTTAGGATATTTCTTAATCTTGAAAAAAAAAGGATTTTGTGCTTTTTTAGGAAGTTAAGGCCATTCATTTTACTCTTAAAAATAACATGAGATTCATCTGGAGCAATTCCTCATACCTTGTCACCAAACAGGATAAGGGGAAGGGTGGATCTTCTATTCTAATGGCCAACTTTTGGAGTCAATACCTTACTAGGTCTGACACACCGCCTTGCAATAGGGTTGTATTGGCATACTTTGGAAAAGATGAATCTAACTTTGGAATTTTCTCAATTTATGCACCAAATGACGACATAGAATGCACCAAGCTCTAGAAGTGGCTTGTGAATCTACCTAACATCTCCTGGATTCTTGGGGAGAGATTTTAATATGGTAGAAAGTATGGATGACAAAAAAGGAGGTCTTGACATTGACTACAAGGGAGGTGAAAAACACTTTTGGCTAATACTAAAGTCTATAATCAACCTCATTGACCCTCTAGAAGGGAGGAAAGCATATAACAAGGCCATTTGGTATACCTGGTGTAATGCACATAAGGGAGGAAGAAGGATATGTTGCAAACTCAATAGGTTCTATGCAAACAAGAACTAGTTTAATTTCACTTCACTAGATGATAGCCAAAATGTAATGGTCTATCCATATAGTCTCTCTAAACACCATCTGATAAAAGGCTACTCTAATACCTAATATTTCTAGGAGTAAAGAACCTAGGAGGGGAAAAACTTCATCCTAAATGTAAAACTACTAAAATATGATGATTGCAGAGCAACCATTTGTACATTGAGAGAAATAAACAAGATTATGCTAAGGGACAAGGGGGAAATCAAAATATGGGAGACCAATGTCAATGGATGAAGAAATCTATGTCAAAAAATTGGAAAACAACAAGCCATGTAAAGAATAAGACAGGAAAACTTCCTCCAAGAGGAATTGTTGAAGGTAAAACTAACATTCAAAATGACCCTACTAGTAAGAAAATAAGTGAGGAAATTAGCATCATAAAAAATACTCTAAGAAGGCTCTAAGCCTACAAGATACAAGGTCTAAAAATTAGAGGAAAAAATAATTGGTTGAACAATGGTAACAAAGGATCAAAATTCTTCTTCACATATCTAAAAGAAAAAAGTGTAAGTGAGAAAAGTGACCAAATCTGCCATAATGGTACCATACTTAACTATCAAGAGGAAATCTTGAAACAAATCTACCTCTTCTTTATAGAAATCTTCTCTTTTGAAGGAAATATTGAAGGTCTTAATCCAAGGGCTCTCATAAAAAGTATGATCCCCAATAAAACCTCCTAGAAAGATGCAACAATTCTTGTTGGGGAGTCACTAAAGATGAAATTAAAAATGCTATTAAGTCCATGAGTAATAACAAGACCCCAAGGGTAGATGGACTGTTAGTGAAATTCTAAAAAACCTTTATGGACTATATTTTTGAGGATCTACACTAGGTATACATAGAGGCTCTTGCCAAGGGCACTTGGGGTTTAGTATCAATAGATGAATTATAAAAATTCTACCCAAAGATGAAGATAAAACCAGTATGAATAATTGGAGGCCAATAACTCTCTTGAATGTCTCCTATAAAACCCTGAATAAAGTGCTAGCAATAATACTAGTCAATATACTTCCAAATTTTATAAATAATACACAAACTAGTATAATTAAGGGTAGATACATTCTTGAAAACCTCATAACTAGCTAGAAGCTAGAAGGATATGGAATTGTCCAATCTCTCCAAGAAGAATTCAAGTCTATGCACTCCTATTGGATTTTGAGAAGGCCTATGAAAGGGTAGAATGGGCCTCCCTAAGGATAACCATTTAAGATTTTGGTTTCCCAAAATAATTCTACAACATGATTGACACTCTTCTAAAAGATGCATCTACTCAAATTGATGTCAATGGTTCACTATCTGAGGTGTTTAACCTTGAAAGATCTATTAGAAAAGGGTTCCCACTTGCATTGGACCTATCTATTATACCATTTGATGCTCTCTATTTCTTTCTTGGAGACATAGTTGTAACCCTAAAGGTTAAGGGATTAAATCTTCTTGACAATAGTGAGTTGATGAATATCAAATTTGTTGATAATACAACAATATTTCTTGACCTAGAAGAAAAGAATCTAGAAAACCTTTTAGTTAAACTCAGTCTGTACTGCAAGGCTTCACAAGCAATAATCTCTAGGGAAGATTCTATAATGTTGGGATGGGAAAATTCCCCTCCTGAATGGCTATAAAAGTTTGACTTCCAGTGGGGGGTGGCCCACAAGCAAGTTAAGTATCTCGATATACCTTTTGCAGTAAATCCAAGCCTAAAGAAAAATTGGCTATGGATTAATGAGAAAATTGAAATAAAAAAGGAAAAATTGAATAGTCAACACCTTTCCTTAGTTGGAAGACTCCAAGTGTACCAAAAAATTATTTCATCATATTCCATATATACTTTGTCTCTGTTTCATTTTTTAATATCTACCAAATAAAAGAGATCTAAAAAAGGATCCAAAATATTTTATGGTCAGATGGTAAGGGGAAAAGGAAGAAACACTAAGTCAAATTGGACTAGAGTTCCATGGACAGGGCACAAGGGGATTGGGCTCAAAGACTTGGAGAAACAAGGAATAGATTTGGTAGGGAAATGGATATTCAAGGATTTTGAGGGTAATGAGTCCTAAAAATTCTTCGTGAGAAATAATATACAAATGGCAATCCCCAAGCATCCAAGATAATGGAAAAACCACCCCTCATTGATTTTCTCATCACTACACACCCAATTGTTCTTGCTGGCTCTATGGTATTTAAAAGTATATGAAGGGCATGGGAGCTAATCAAGGACAATATCTCTAACCCATACTACATTGTTCATAATAGAAATCCATTGCACTCTAACAAGTCCATATGGTGGAACATGGAGCACAATGGAAAGCCTCTCCAAGGTTTCTCTACCAAGAAATGGGCCCGGGTTGGGGTCAAAATCTTTGAAAACATCCTAGCAAATGGTGCCTTAAAATATTAGGAAATTTTGAGAAATGAATTTAATCTTCCACCTTCTAATCTAAGAACATATTTTTTGTTAAAAGAAGCTTGGGAAAGCTCTCCTCTTCTTAACTTAAACAAGCTTGTCATCAATCTCACTGAGGATCTTATTTGGAGGGGTGCTACCCCCTAAAAAACATGTAGGCTAAGCTAATTTATAGGGACTGAACCCAAACTGAGTCCCCATTTTAACACTTAAATAAAAGCATGCAAAGTTAACTTGAGCAACAAAGAATAGCAAAATATCTTCATCTCTAACTGGTCTAGTGTGTTTGATCCTAAAAGGGCATGCTTTAGATGGTTAATTCTGTAATAAAGAGTGCCTATAAAAAAGAAGCATTCAGATATTGATGTACATGTAGTATTTGTAGAATTCTTGAATTAGTTGAACAAATATTATTTGATTATCTATATGCTATTGTAATCTAGAAACTTATATACAATGGAATTCTAATATAGAAAACAAATGGAAAATTTGTTTGGAAATAAAATTTATTATGTAATGATAAAAATATGGGAAGAGAACTTAACTTGTTTGGCACATCTTTGCTAATGAAATTTTTTGGCATATGTGGAAGGCTAGGAATGATGATAAGTTCAATGGATAGTGGAGGGCCATTACTGAGTCATCAAAGAGACTCACCATGTTTAATATTGTATTTTTGGTAACCATTACTTTGAAAAACTCTGAAGGAAAGTTCCTCAAACTGTTGAAAGAAGGAGTGGTGTTGATTAACTGAATTAAAGTTAAATATGGGCACACTTGGCAATATGACCAGCCCAACCTATCCACATTCATGAAAGAACTAGAAGTATTTCAAGAGGAACTCAATGAGAAAGCTAAAGATGGAAAGGAAAAGTAAAGAGTCAATGCACATAGGTTGTAAACAAATGAGACAACAAAGATTGAAGAGTTATTCTCAAATGATGAAATGATGGCTTCTGAAACACTTGCAAGGTACAATGATCTAGGATCCTACAGTGAGTGCATGAATATTTAAATAGTATGCAATATACAATGCATGTTTTTGTACATGTTCATAGTATAGTATAATACTATATAGCACCTTAAAATGTATATATGTTTATGTAATCTATACATTAGGTTGCAATAGGACATGGATAGTATTAGTGATGGCATGCAAAACAAATAATGTGTGTTTTAAATAGTGGAATTTTGTGGAATCCATGAAAAATCCACAATGATGTATTTTGATTAGACTATTATTAATACAAAAATATATATATATAATTAATTATATCTCCCCTTTTCTTCTAGGTTAATTAACCCAATTAATTCAATCATAGCTGAGAATAATAATTCCTCTAAACTATTATTATTAATTAATTAACGAGGGCCTAATGACAATTAGCATTTTTCTCAATTTAATATTCCTCCAATGATTTTTTTAGTCCTGAATATTCACCAATTGGTGAATAGTTCATATCTACAAATTCAAATATATTTCAATCGAAAAGGCACCAAATCATCTACATTTCACAAATTACATCGGTCAAATGATTTTTTTTTTATCATATTAATTTATGATGCATTTGTAATTAATATTTTCACCATAGTAAACTATTCTTTTCTAATGGTGATTTACCTAGAATTTTTGTTGCATCTATTAATCTACCAACATATTTTCCAATACCATTAAAAGTTCACAAGGACCCATTTCAACAATACTATTATAACTCCATGTTAATCTTAGGTCAATAATTTCCTTCATAATTGCAATGTATATGTGTTTATTTGAGGTCTAATTCACCCAACATTTATATGTATCATTCTATAATAAATTGATATTTACCAATTTACTATAGCATAGAAAAATGGATCTTTGGACATTTTCACACTCATTTGGGTCCTTCTTGTGGATTTTGGCTTAGTTTTTCCTTGATTTACTATTGTAATGTGAATAACATATTCACATTAGGTCTTGGGACGTTGTAAACTAAATAAAATGTATGTCTTGTAAAGGTGTTATAAAGTGTTGTAAATGACTTTTTCACTTTTCTAGACTTTTATTAAGCATTTAAGTCTCATGGACCTATTTTTCCCTTAATGAACTATTGTAAAATATATTTAATTGCATTCTCACATTAATATATAAGGCTTTTGAATTAAATTTGGTTTTAATCTAGTGTTGTAATGTGTTTTACACATTCACATTGGATCTTGTGCATTTCTAGGCTATGTGGACCTCATTTAAATGTTGTAGAATGTATTTAATCACACATTCACATTGAAATTTGTGTCCCTAGCCCTAATCACCCTTTATTTCATCATTAATAGGCCCCTATGACCCCATATTGTGCATCCCAAGACTTATTTTGATCAAAATCCTGACTAGATCAACATAAGAGCTTAATTTCTTCATTCCCCAACACCCCATATAGAAAAATAGCCCTTATGGGACCCATTAGCCACTTTGGGTGAATAAGTCCCATCTAGGTGGGACTCATTCACCCAGGATGGTGAATGAGTCCGATTTGGGCCATTTTTGAGGTTTGAGCAAGATAAATTGGGTTTTAAGTTTTATTTTCTTCAATGTCGGCCTTGGGGATCAAATTAACATCCATTTGAGTGTCTTGCCTAGATAAATAAGCCCTCAAATCATTATTTCATCATTCATCCATGTTACCAAGTCAAGTACTCTAGGGTTAAGCATTTCAAGTGTTCACAATGTCATCAAGGTAGCTTTCAAGATCATTTCTAGGGCATTCAAGGGAAGATTATTAATCCATTATTACAAAAATTCAAGAGCCATCATCATTGAAAGTTTCTAATTACATTACTTCATATTCATGCTTCATTATCTTGTTTCATCATTTTGGTTTAATTACCTAAATAGGGTTTGACCAAGCCAAACCCCCATTCCCTAACAATCAAAATTTTCTCTATTTCTTTATCTGGTTGCATATTTAGGTGCTTTGAAGGCTTGGAGATCATTGAAGAATAAGTTGAAAACTTGTTGAAGTCATCTCCCTATTGGAAAAGTCAAAATTCTCACAAAAAGTGATTTACAGTACCAAAAATCATGGTTTTGGATCTAGACAACTGAAGGAACATAAAGAGCAAACTAAGAGCTTTTGATTCCACTTTCAAGTTTTCCGAAAAGTAAAAGTGGAATCATTCACCATTAGTGGTGAATGAGTCCCACTATACCTATTTTTTAGAGATTTATGTGGATTTGGATACCCATTTGGATAAAACAGGCTCCAGTGTAGTTTTCCAAAATTGGGAATGATTCACCCAAAATGGTGAATGAGTCCCACCAGGCCTAAAAAGTAGTAGTTCCACAATTTAAAAGCTATTTCCATCCTTCAACACATTTCTAGGTGCACACTCTCTAATTTATAGCTTTTTGTTTTGCTTTATTTGTATTTCTAAGTCATTTTCTAGGTCTTTTGCATTTTATAGTGTGTTTTCAAACATTTCACATTTTCCAAGTTTATACTTGGTGGTGAACCCTCATTTCTTGTTTTCATTCATTTCCAAAGATATCTTACAATCAAATCACTCATATCCTTCATTGGGTTGAGGTCTCTAAGATATTTTTGAATGTGAGCATTGAGCAATTGGATCCCTCTTCCTTCATTCCCCTTTTGTGTGAACAAGGAAGATGTGCATCCTTTTTTGGTGTCCACATTTACTATTATACTGTTTAAAAATATCAAGGAATTTTTAAAATATTGATTGATATAAATACAATTGAAACCCTAATTAATCTTTTGCACATTTTATTTCAAGGAAGTTACAAGAATCAAAGCTATCAATAGGTAGTTTAAAATATTCTTTATTATTTTTTATTTTATTTCAAAGAAGTTAAAAGAATGAAATCTATCAATGGGTAGTTGAAAGGAATAACTAGAACCTAGAATTACAACTTAGTGACAAAGACTAAAAGAAACATATAAAATAAAACAAAGAATTCTAAACTGAAATAAAAGTATTATTTTATATTTTATATTGAGCAAAGTAGTTACAAGAATGAAAACTATCAATGGATAATTGAAAGGAACAATTAGAACCTATAATTGCAACTCATCCACATAACCTAAAATAAAATATATTTTTAAATAGATACATTTAAATTTAAAAATAAAAAATAAATAATTAATTATTTCATAAAAATAAAAATATTTCTGTACATAAGACATTTAGAAGAAAAAAAACACAAAAACAGAAATCTCCATGATTGTTTACACAAACTACTTTATTATTACACCAATTGGTGTGTCCCTATTTGATCTTCTAAAGCTCTTTTTGTCCCTTGACAGCTACAAAACATGAAGGCACCATGTAAGGCACAGTTAAGCTATTGGCAATCATCAATCCTTTAAAAAATCTGCAGTTAATCAATTCTCCTTTGGTGATGTAAATATCAATCTACCAGTCGATAATTCATCCTCTGCGATTAAATTCTTCACATCACACCTGTAAATGAACTACTTATCACATTTAATTTTGGCTCGTATTTGGCAATGTAAATATCTAAAATTGCAGTAATAGATTTACTATCCTGATAAACACCATATATGGATGATAGGTACACCTTTTGTGATAAAAAATATCTACTTTTTCATTAGGGATTTGTACTAGTCTTCTTAGAAGCTCTCCACATTTTCCTCCTCAACACCGTTGACACCATTTCTACAGAATCTTAAGGTAAGTCACTTCTCCTCGTTTCATTATGGGTTTTAGGCAATCATTATGCTTTACTAGTTCTAAAACTAGTGCTTTTTTATGTGCACACAGGTGGCTGTTGTAATATTGTTCCAAAAAAATCTACACATTTTTCACCTTGGCATCATTGACATAAAACACAATTAGTGCAGAATCTTGAGGTAAGTCCCTTTCATTTTCTACGTCATGAGCCAGCTTGATTAGCATTTCAGAAGGAGAGGAAAAAAAACACAAGTTTACCGTTGGATTGATATGAGTGCAACATAGCTATCAATATGCTTTTACAACTCGCCTCGTTCCTAGATGAAACCCTAATGAAACTCAGACGCTCATAATTTTTTGCTAGATTTTTTAGCTATTTTAGCCCATTTTTGCAGCTTTCCCCACCGTTATTGGTTTCCGCTCCTCCAAACTCTACCTCGCTGGTATTGACCTTTCACTTCTCCAATTTAATGAGTTGTAGCCCAAAAATAAGGTTTCAATGAGGGTTCTTGAAATTCTTCTTATTGTTAAGAACATAACTATGATCATATCCTCTAGGAAGTTCATTTATGTCTACCACAGAGAAATTATGTATTCCTTAACTATGCATCTACCCGCAAAAAACCTAATCTTCAAAAGAAACCCTGTTTCTCCACATCCAAATTTAGAATGTAACTCATCTGTGTCCTTCTCCCGCATGGATATATCACATAAAATTTGTGCATGCTCCAATAATGTGTATACTCCCAATCCTCCCCAAATGCATAAGTCATACAAATGTTCTATGTTTACCACCCATAAGAATACCCCAAACAAATTTAAAATAGAATAAATTTTGTACCTCCGTACCCAAGTTCAAACTATTCCCTCCTCACAAAGGGTATTAACCATGCAAATGTTCTGCATATAACACCAATGTATGTTAAAAACCTGTTCTTGCATGTACCCTGTTTACACCCATATCCAAATTGAAAACAACCTCTCTTTCGACATGAACCCACCATACAAAATCTCTCCTATACATTGAACACTAGAACCTCATGTCATATAAACGTTCTATAGATCCTATATTGACAACAATCATCCTCATGCCTGCTACTTCATCTCCAAAGGGATGCTTTTCAGAGGTAAGAGCTGGCCTGTGGGAATAAGGACCTTATCAGTAGGAGTATATTTTTATGCCCATACTTTTATAGTATGTTTCCACTTTTATGGCCTGTAAGGTTCCAGTAAGTATGTTGAGCTAGGCTTATAGGCGTAGGCTTATTCCTAGCCACTACCACAATATCAAGCCTCAATTTGTTGTATGCAAGTGTATATATGGAAAAATACATCAAGACCGCCTAGAAATCATGTACTTACACCAAACTTAGACTAAATTTCAACATAAACATCATTCTTTTAAACAGCCATTGTATTATAAATTCATAAACACGAGTTTTTAAAAGATATGGTTTAAATAGCTTCAAATACCCATCATAAAGTTGAATATTTTAGAGCATCCGCTTTATTAATTAATGTTATGATCTATGCTTTTTAAGTTTGTTTTACCTAGAGCACCCACTATATGTTTTCCCCATTTCTATAGGTTGATATAACAATTCTCAAATTTTCAAGCAAAACCTTTGATATGTGTTCCCTGTTTATAGGTTTCATTGGTTTAAATTCCCTTAATTCTTTTACTTATGTGCAGATTTCATGACTATCAAATTTAGAGAAGATGTTATCCACTTGATATCAATGCTTTATCATGTCTCCGAGGAATGTGAACTTTGGTTTCAGATTTGGAAACCATAATGGTTTTTCCACTAGAGATGTTTGGATGTCTACAATACATTTACATTTCATTTTGACAGGTTATTTCTATGAGATGTTTGGATATTGCCGATTAATTTTACCATAACTATATACAATATGTTTTTGGGGTTTAGATTGATTGATGAAATGGTATTTTACAGGCTTAAGCAAAGTAACATGACATAACTTGCAAGAGTAGATTAAATCATTCACTTAAACTCATTTATATAAATGGAACTATCAAATGTAGTAACAATCACTTTTAACTTTTAGCCAAATGTAATGGGAAAATACAAAGAAAAGATATTCCAATTTCATAATGAATTTAGTCCATGGCAGATGAAAAATCCAAAATAGCTTAGGAAAAATACTTACTACCACACAAAACTCTTTCAAGTAACTCTATATAAGTTTTGTTTACAAAAAAATGGTAATTTTAGACTCCCACTTTAAATGATGCATTTGTGAACTCCATTTCATAAAAAATAATTTAAAAAGGACAGTAACATGCAATTGAATACAAAAAAATCATCTTACAAATTCACACATCAAGCACAACCTACGAAATGTATTATATTTTTTCTCAAAAAGGAAAAGTATGTGTATGTATATTATTATTTTCCTTGTGAAATGCAATAATCTATCCAAATTCCCTCTAGACATGACATCTCAAACCAATACTTTTAGTCCAGATTCCAAACAAAATGGTATGATTTCCAAAAAGAGACCAAAAACTCTCCCTAATTGACCTTCCACAACTCTTCGATGTACCCATTGCACGCCAAGGTGCCATTGCTAGTTTTATATTCATATTACAAATATTGTCAAGAATTTCTCTTATGTTCCATTAGAATAGGAAGCATTTGGACTGAATTACATAGGAGAGCTCCCTATCTATGGTGGACCATGGAGGGAGTTATAAGAAATAAGATACACTTTGTGAGAACTTAGTCTAGGTCCAAGTCATCGTATTGATAAATACCTTTGATAAAATTTATATTGAAGTAATGATCTTTTTGGAAGTTGGTATATTGATTACAAAAGTAGAAGTGACACTCTTAACACATGAAACATTACATTATTAATGATGGAAAAAATTTGGTGTAAAATGTAGTGTGAAATTATCAATTGACTAATTGATTTCTTGACTTAGAACAAGTAAAGGAGTGACATTATTTCATTTCATAGTTGGTCAAATAAACTACAAACATTTATGCTAAAAAACTAGGCTTTATCTTTAAATTTATAAATATTTTAATGAAATATATATTTAAAGTAAATGCACAAAACAAAATTATGGGTGACAATTTTAATACATGATATTGAAAAAAGTTAAGATGAAAATGAAATGTAAAATTATCAATTGACTAATTGACTTTTACTTTACTTTAATTTTATTTTATTTTATAAATATTAACATTTTTTGAGGAAATACTACTATAATTACTAAATTGCTTAATTAGTTATTAATAATTAGTAAAAAAATTGAGCTTGAAATTAGGAATCAATGATTGTAGTTTCTAGATTATGTCGTGCACTTGTTTCAATTAAAGTGATTGAATATTATCATTTTATTTTTTTTTTACTAATTTTCTATTTTTATTCACAAGTGTTTTTATAGTATTAGTAGACAAATAAAACTCCAAAATGACATTTGTTGCTAGACCAATAAAAAACAAGAGCTACAAGGCAGTGAAGTTCCTAGCAAATAGTTATAGAATTTTGCATACCTACATTTTAAAAATATATGTAAAGTACGCTGAGAGATATCCTTCTTAAGATGTCTACTTTTAAACAATTAAACCTTAACCCAAATTGAAGCTTAACTCTAACCATAAAGCTATTTGAACCCTAATTGGAATCCTATTTGAAGTTGGTTTAGATTACTAGCTCATAAAGAAGGACAAATTCCCTAGACGAGTGTCTTTCAAGTTTGAAAAAGTGCAGATGGAAAACCCAAACTTTAAATTAGTTGTCACTAAAACTCAGAGTGAAAGAGTGGAATATTGATTTTTTATTAAATCATAATCTTGATTTAGTCATAACTCTAATTGAATCAAAACTCTACTTGAACCCTAACCCTAACACTAATACTAACCCTTAGCCTAATTTAACCCTACCCCCAACCCTAACCTTAACCCTTACCCTAATTAAATCTTAAGCCTAATTGAATCTTGATTGAACCTTAACCCTAATTGTCCTATAACCAAGTAACTTTAATTGAACTCTAGCCCTAACTTTGAATGTAACTCCCAAAAACTTCAAGATTTTTATAGATAAAATATACCGAGATGGATGTATGAACCTAGGTAAAAGAGATTTGATGACTTAAATTCAAGTTGCTTCATAGCCAAGTTAAATCTTGTAAAATTTCTTTATATGAACTTTAGGAGGGACAAAGCTTATCCAAATCTCCAAGAAAAGGTCCCAACATGACCCTATCCCATAGGCATTCAACCTACGGACTTTACTTAATAATGAAAAAAATTCACTAAATAACATTTTAAAAAATCCCTCTACGCAACCTTGTTTAAAAAGCAGTAATCAAGTATCCATATATTTTTATTTTTTATACATTTATTAAAAAAAATTAAATTTTTAATAATTATTTTTATCTATTTTAATAATGAAATTTGAATACCCATGCTAATTTATCCATACATTTTCATTATCATATATGTACTATAATTAGCTTTGTATTACACTCGTTTCCACACATATTCCTATATATTTTACATTGAAGGTGTATCTAATTTGAGAGAGATTAACCTAAAATTTGAAATCAACGATTGACCTCTTTCCACAACACCTGGCCAACGATTGAAAACAAGTGCACTATCAATCTTATTAGTTTTGCACTATTTTTTGGTAGGTTAATGGTGTCACTCACCCACCCACGCACAACTTAAATTCCCATGTTGTAGAAGTACTACAGGATAAGAAGACATGGGTTTCCAGAGCTTGTCGCACTGTTTCACTATACAAAAAAAATAGAAAATGCACAAAATGGGTATGTTGAAAAGGTTTTAGAATCTTTCAAAAAATACAATTGGCAAGTGTAAAGTCAGAGTCCTCAACCATTTCCAACATCCTCCCTATCTGTGCTGAAATGGGAGCTTTGGAACAGGCTATGCACACCATTCACAAGAAAAAGGATAGAAGGGTTTCATAAGATGATGTATTTGTAACTTCCTTGGTAGACATGTATGCAAAATTCTGATGGACAAACAAGGAAGGTGAGTTGTTTGAGTTAATGTCTTAAAGAAATGAGTTCTCCTGGAATGCCCTAATTGTAGGATATTCACAAAATGAATTTGTTGAAAAGGCTTTAGAAAATTTTAGGCATATGCGGCTGATGGGCTTAAAGCTGCACTCTACAACCTTTTCCAACATCCTTGCAGCTTGTGATGAATGGGAGCTTTGGAAGAGGGTATGGACATCCATCAAAGCATCTAAAGGATTGACAAGGGAGCAACCCAAGACAAAAAAAAATTACATACAAACCAAATAATAATTTTATTATTTAGAAAAATTAACTTCTTACATGTAGAGGATCACAAATCCTCAAGCTCTACAATACATGCAAGCTACATAAAATTACAGTCACTACAAAGTTCCCCTTTCGCAGCATGCGAACTCTTTTTTCCCAAAAAGCTGTAAAAAAAAAAAAAATGCCCTCCATAAATAGCTCCCTTTTTCGTTTTGGAGAAAAAAAATATTTGAATTATCATATTTTGGTTGTTTAGCACCACAAATTACAATTTGAAATTCAAAATTTAAAAAATCTTTCAAAAATTAGCACATTTTGAAAGTGTACCAACTTCTGGGAGCCATAACTTTTGATCCGAGACTCTGTTTTTTGAACTGTCAAAAAGGTCTCGGAGTCAAGAACGTGCTCAAAATCACTACATCAATTTTGGAAAGTTTTTGGGCTTTTCAGGGCTATTTAATGCCTCAAATCTGATATTGAAGGTTTTCAGGTGCATTTCTAAGAGACTAAAATTGCAATATCTTTCAAATCGAGAATGCTCTCAACCTAATTATTTTTCCAATCTTCTTATTTTTCCATTTTGAATCCTCCCATATAATTTTTCTCAGGAAACATGAATGGAATGCATATTTTTTGGGTGACCACTGGATGCTCTTGCATCAAGGATAGAAGAATTTGGTCAGATGTAGTTACAACCAGAGCGGTAAACATGTGTGCAAAATGTGCAAGCATAGACAAGGAACACAAACTATTTGACAATGTGCCTCAAAAGAAATTTGGTCACATTGAATGCAATGATTGTAGGGCGTGAAAAAAATGGATTTATTGACAAAGATTAAGAAACTTTCAAGAAAATCAAATCGGTAATTGTAAAGCCAACATTCTCCTCACCTGTCCCAAAAACGAGAGTTTTGGAACACAGTATAGATTTGATGGAAGGGGGAATTTTTTCAAATAATGTAGTTGGAAATTCTTTGATAGACATGTATGGAAAATGTAAAGCATAGATGAGGCTTGTGAACTATTTAAAAAAGTGCATCGAAGAAATGTGGTGTCATTTGCAGGATATGCACAAAATGGATTTTGCAAGGATGTTCTCATAATATTTGAAATAATGAAGCACTCTTGAATATATCATAACAATATAAGCTTTGCTTGTCTTCTTTGTGTATGTAGCCATTTAGGTTTAGTGGATGAGCATTTATATATTTCAAGAACACCCTAAAATTTATGATTAAGATGGCAATTAAACATGTGATGGTTGTGTGGATGTGTTTTCTTGGCCCTTACAGATCACATATGGATATAGGTTTTAGAGTATTTACCATGATGTTACTTTTTTACTTGGATCCTAAAGAAATTATGACCTATTTTTTGCTCTTAAAAATCTATGTAGATGTGGGAAGGTTGTACATATCCTACAATCATTGCAGTCCATGAGATGACATCTTCTTCAAAAATTTAGGTATTATGTTAAATAGTTCATGTGCCTTGTTAATGCTTCCACTTTTTGTATGCATGTCTACTATGGCAGTTGCGACTATAATATTTGAAAAATTATCTCTCTCTAGCTCTCCCCTCTTTGTATATCCCTCTCTTTCTCAAGTCCTCTATCTTTTTTCTTTAAGTATCACTCTATTTTTTCCTATCTCCTTACCCCACCTCTCTCACACTCTTCCCCCCTCAATATCTCCCTCTTTCTATCTGTGTCCCTCCCTCTCTCTCTATTGCAACATAACATGAGCTTGTTGGTAATGGAGCTCATTTAGATGTTTTGTTTTGGTCATGTTTGGATCCCTATAAAAATATGCATAGTTGATTTGAAGCTATCAATTCTCCATTGAAACTTATGTTGCACAAAAAACATCATTTTCTAAATGGCCTATCAATTGACCTTTGCAAAATGTTTGCAAAAAAATAGACCCAGTGTTTTCCTAATTGACCTTCCACAACTCTTCGGCGTACCCATTGCACACCAAGGTGTGATTTCTAGATTCACACCATCTTAAAAAGGAACCAATTGGAAATCCTATGCATTGCAAGGAACATCATTCTAAGAATCTTTTCTTTGGAGCACAAATATAAACTTGTGTTTGCACCAAATAATTCTATGACATAGAAGATTATAAATACTCTTTGGAAATTTTTACAACTATAAAGCTACTCTAAGCAAGGGGCCAATCTAGGATAATCGAGCTCAAAGTGCAAGCATCACAATTACACACAATTTATAGACCTATCAAAACATTCCCATAATAGACAATATCAAATCTTACAAAACACATGTTATTTAAAAATAATATATATTTTTCATTTACTACAACAAAAGAAAATCTACATTAAATCAAACTTATTCTTTAACATTTATCCTTAGAAAACTAAACACTTTTACTCTTTTACATTTTTATTTTTAATCCTTGTAGCATAGGATACTCCTCCTGCACTACCCTCTTCCAAATACAAGCCTAGAAAAACTACAGAATAATTTATATTTTAAATCTTATAAATTTATATTTCTAATCTTATAAATTTATATTTCTATTTATATTTTAAATCTGATAAATTTATATTTGTATTTCTTTTTCTATTTATATTTCTAATCTTACAAATTTATATTTCTATTTGAAAAAATATTTTTAAAAAACAACATTACTAAGACAAAGGAAAAAGAACTACATCCTACATAAAAATACACTATTTACTAATATATACTAATACAAAATGTTAAAAATAATTTATATTTTAAATCTTATATATTCTAATACAAAATGTTAAAAATAATTTATATTTTAAATCTTATAAATTTAAATTCAAGTAAATTATAAGTAATTTAATTTTAATCTTTTTTTTTTTAAAATAGCATTTGTTAATTTGCTTCATTCACCTAATTTTTAGTGGAAAAAAATTACAACCATTTTAATATATCTTATAAATTTATATTTCTATTTATAGTTCCAATATTTATAAATTTATATTTCTATTTATATTAAATATTTTTAAAATATTTAATCCAATACAAATAACACATGAAAATTAATAATAAGTAAATGTTTGACTTAAATATTGGATGATCATTTAAATTATTTTTTAAAAATAAAATTACTAAAACTATAAGACAAAGGAAAAAGAACTACATCCTACATAAAAATACACCATTTACTAATATATATTAATACAAAATGTTAAAAATAATTTATATTTTAAATCTTATAAATTTAAATTCAAATAAATTATAAGTAATTTAATTTTAATCTTTAAAAAAAATAGCATTTGTTAATTTACTTCATTCACCTAATTTTTAGTGGAAAAAAATTACAACCATTTTAATATATCTTATAAATTAATATTTTTATTTATATTTTAAATATTATAAATTTATATTTCTATTTATATTTCTATTTGAAAATATATTTTTAAAATATTTAATCTAATGCAAATAACACATGAAAATTAATAATAAATAAATTCAATAATAAATAAATGTTTGAATTAAATATTGGATGATCATTTAAATTATATTTAAAAAGCAACATTAGTAAAACTATAAGACAAAGGAAAAATAACTACATCCTACATAAAAATACACTATTTACTAATATATGCTAATACAAAATGTTAAAAATAATTTATATTTTAAATCTTATAAATTTGGTATTGGCATGGTGTGATGGTTTAAGGGTGGCATTGTTGTTCGTGCCACCAAGGTTCAAACCCCATTGGGGTGGTATTGTTGAATGGTTGTATTCTGGTTCATAGCTTCGGTCAAAAGCGTTTACCCCTTGAATAAAAAAAAAAATATAAATTTAAATTGAAGTAAATTATAAGTAATTTAATTTTAATCATAAAAAATACTAAATTTAGCATTTGTTAATTTGCTTCATTCACCTAATTTTTAGTGGAAAAAAAAGTACAACCATTTTAATATAAAAAAATGAGTAGTAAATAATCTATTCAATAAATTTAATATTTCCACTTGATGTCATTTTCAATGTAGCTTCAAAAACTTTATGGAAAATATTCCTTCATTGTTTTCACAGGCAATGATCTAATTTATGAACTAAAAAATCAAATAACCAAAGCCCAATAGGGTAAAGCAGTTACAAAGATTTTATCACATCACATTAAATACATGTCCCTAAAAGACACTAAAGATATAAAAGTTACTAAGTACAACATCTATAAGTTCTTAGGCCAATTACCCTAAGTTGGAGTTGTAAGGCTTATCATGTCTATTAGATCTTAGTATCTTTACTATTTAATTTGTACCAGACATATTTTCTGGGTTGAGGCATTCCATTCTCAGTAATATTAGGACTAAGTGTGTTGTACATTTTGCAAGTTTTAGTTATAATGTTGGAATATTATTGTAATGTTGGCACACTAGTTAAATATGGTAACATTCTAATGTTGTTTGCATCCTCTTCAGGACTCAAAAATTATTGAATTTAAGAGTATTGAAAAGGATGAGTCCATCTTGGAGAAGCTAGAATAAATGTTGAGCTTCTACAAAGTTTGACGTTTGGATTTGCAAGATGAGTACAATTCATGTGTAACTCTTGTTTGCATGTTGAGCAATGAAGTGTCAATTAGACCCATCAATGGTTTTGAATACCACTTGATAGTTTTCTTAGAGCCAAAATTCTATGAATAAAACGCTAGGGTGAATAATCTTATATATAAAGGCTTGGAGAGTGTTTAGGTGTTGATTACTTTCTCCAAGGGTAAAGAGTTTGTTGCAATATCAGATTGTTGAGTCTTTTCCTTCCATTTGATATCTATTTTGTACAACATATGGATATGTATGGAATGTTTGCTATTTTTTTTTAAAGTACATTTTGGGATAGTGGGTGTAAATGTTTTGAATAGTTTTAAAATTGTTACAATATTCAATATGGTAAAGAATATTCTATTACTTCTAAAGCAAATTAAATGTTTATCTTTTGCAATGTAAAAGTGTATTTTTTCTAAAGAAAAGTATTTAGTAATATATAGATATCTTAGATAAATATATGTTAAAGTATGGAAGCAATAAATATAGTAAAAAAATAGATCATACATTTTATTTGTATTTTATTATTTTAAATAAAAAATAATAATTTATTTACTTTAAAATTTATATAGATATCTTACATATCTTAAATATCTATCCAAAAAGAGATAAAAAGATTATACTATTTATTTATTTTTAAATGAAGATAAATTGTTTATTTATTTTATGTTTAGTATATATCTATCTAAAATGCATCAATATATCAATTTGGAGGTGCTTGTATTAATTAGGCCATTATTTCTACTTTTATAAATGAGATAAATATTAAATATTAACATCTATGTATAGAATAAATGGGAAAATTACATATAGTAATTTATTCACTTAATAGTAAACTAATTTTTACTTTATAAAAATATGAATATAAATTTTGCTTTTAATAACGAAGATAGGTGGATATATTTAATGAAAGATTGTAACCAATTTTCTTGTGTAAGGGTAAAAAAAGTTCCAAAGAATTATATAGAGAAAATAAGCTCTAATTATTTTTAAATAATAAAATGAAAAATTAATCTTTTGATAGGTTAAAAATTTTATGTATAAAATAAAAAGAAACTCATACAAGGTCATTACTAATAATCTTATAGCATTACTAATAATAATTTAGAAAGAAAACTTGTCATGATAGTATTACTTGTAATCTCACTTGAAATTGATTTTTGGAAATTCTTTACATTTTTCTTTACAGTTGGGAAAATCTCAAAAGACAAAACTATTTTCCAAAATATTAATTGATTATAGATCTATTAAATTTTATTTTACCACTTTCCTAGATATCCAAGATAGGGGTTGTTGGATTGTGGGGACACCCTTTGGGTTCAGTGAAGTCCAAATTAGCTCCTTTAATTTAAAATGCTTTCTCATTTTGTAGTTACTTCTATTGGCATGTGTTGACCAATTTAGAAGTTGTATATTTTGAATTGATTTTTTCCAAATGTTGGTGGGAGACTGTTTTATAAATAAGATGCTGGTTGAATATGTAATTAATTCAAAACTTGAGAATAATAAGAAATAATCCCTGAGTATGGATGTACCCATTAAATTAATGGTGAACCATGAAAAATCTGTGTTTATATTCTATGATTGATTTTAATCTTTTATTTTATTGTGAAAAACTTCAGCAACCATGGAAGATGCAAACAAGTGGAAAATCAAAAACTTTAGTAGCCATGGAAGATGCAGACAAGTGGAAAATCAAAAAGTTTGCAGGACAAAATTTCAACCTATGGAAAGTGCTTCTGAGTGTGATGTTAAATTCTCTTTAGAAAATTGGCAAGTAACAAAAGAGGTTTTAGCGCTTGCAAAATGAAAGAAATTGGATAATCTTTATATTTTAAAATGCCATGGTGAAATGGGAGCTGCCATGATAGTCATGGACAACAATTCAGAAATTTGGCATAAGAGGCTTGGTCACATGAGCAAGAAAGGGCTTGATGTAACTTCATTTGGTGGTGCAAATTACTTTGTTGAAAATCAAATAAGACATAAATTTAAATGTCTAAAAATTGACAATAAAGGAGAGTTTTGCTCCTCAGAGTTTGATAATTCTTGTGCAGACAACAACATTCGTAGAATCAAGGTGGTCCCATTCACCTCTCAAGAAAATAGAGCAGCTGAGTGGTTGAATCAGACAATTTTAGAGAGAGCTCGCTGCAGGCTCTCCAATGTCGGTTTGAGAAAAGAGTTTTGGGCAGAGGCGTGCAACACTACAATATACTTGATCAACTGTGCCCCATCATCTTGTTTAGATTTTGATATTTCAAAGGAGAGATGGCTTGGGAAGAGAATTTCATATCATCATTTGCGGGTGTTTGGCTTTGAAGTGTTCAAAGAACAACGAACGAAGTTTGATTTCAAATCTAAGATGTGTATTTTTATGGGCTATGGAAAAAATCAATTTGGTTTTAAGTTGTAGGATCCCGTTGTTTAAAAGATTTTTTCGTAGTCGGAATGTTGTCTTCAATGAGAAAAAATTTCCAGGTTTGCAACCTATGGATAAATCCTGTGATAATTTTTTTGATATCGATTTATTTGACAATGATCGTGTTAAACAAACTTCAGTTTCATTCTCCCATTCTCCCAGCCTTTAATAATTTGTACAAATACTAACACTCTGCCTTCATCTCTGCAACTGCTGTCTTCACCTCTAGTTCACTCGATGCCTGTGAATGGGAATTGGCTGCCCTTGCTATCTAATTCGCAGCCTTTTGCAAATGAGGGGCCTTCATTGTCCAATTCACAGCCTTCAAATCCTACGCTGCCCTCTCATTTGACTTCGCAGCCTTTACAAGGCCGTACGCTGCGTTTGGTATGTGATACGCTGCCATTGGTATGTGATACACAGCCTTCCAATTATGATGCGCAGTCTTTGGTATTTAAAACGCTTCCTTCACAATCTAATTAGCAGTCTTTACCAAGCTGCACAGAGCCCCCTATACATCATTCGCTGTCCTCACAAGGTCATCCGCAGCTTTTCAATAACCAGTCGTTGCCCTTTTTAAGTGACACGCACCCTAATACGCTGCCTCATTCTCTTAGTTCGATGCCTCTTATAAAGCAAGCGCAGTCTTCCATAGATCGTATGCTGCCATTAACTTTTAATTCGCAACCTCAGGAGGGAGTTGGTGCTTATCCTGAACAGGGCAGTATGCAAGGGAGTACAGAAAAACAGGACAGTGGTTGTAATTTTCACAATAATACAGAGAATGTAGAGCAACAGGGTAAATTACAGTGGTTGTGCTTTTCTCACGGAGGCTGCTCTTGAATTTCCCGGGTATTTGGAAAATAAATGTAGAAGGACAAAAGCATGGGTAACGGTGTTGACAAAAGAGAACAATTCTTTAAGTAAATAAAATGTGAAATTGTTAGTGTTGAATTAAGTTAGAAAAAAAAAAAAGTGTAGGTAAAATAGTGTTCTATATTCACATTGACATTAATGATGTTGAAGGATTTTTATGGGTGAATAAGTGTGAAATTGTTAATTGATTTTGAAATAAATTCAAATTATTAATTGATTGAATATGTGTTTAAATTAAGTGCAAAATTATCAATTGACTGAATAACTACTAAAATGAAGTGTAAAATTGTGGAACAGTTGATTGACTTTTAAATGGAGTTTTATATTGTCAATTGATTGATTAGTTGTTTAAATGAAGTGCAAAATTGTCACTTGACTGATTAATTGTTTTAAATGGAGTGCAAAATTGCCACTTGACTGAATAATTGTTCAAATGAAGTGCACAAATATCAATTTTGACCAATTGACTAGTTAAATGAAGTGCAAAATTGTCAATTGATTGATTAAATGTTTGAATGAAGTGCAAAATTATCAATTGATTGATTATCTATTTAAATGAAGTACACAATTATCAAATGACTATGACTTAATGAAATTTTATATTGTCAATTTAATAAGTAACTATTTAAACAAAGTGCAGAATTGTGAATTGAGTGATTAATTTTTTTTTATAAAGGTAAAATGGGATTTGAAAAGGTCCTAGACCCTTGGATAGGAAGGAAGGTTAACACAATAAAGCTCAAAAAACAATAAAGTCCAACCACCACCAATTACAAAACAACCACTCAATAACCAATTACGAGAAATATTATTTTATATGATATTGATTTTTTTAATGTGTGAATAAGTGTAAAATTTTCAATTATATAATAATTTTTAAATAAAGTGTAAAACTATTTGTTGATTCATTATATGTTTAGATAAATTACAAATTGTCAACTAATTGATTGATAGTTTAAATGAAGTACAAAACTATCAGAAGTGTGAAACTGTCCCTTGAAAAATTAAATATTTAAATAAAGTGCAAGATTGTCACTTGATTGATTGATTGTTTAAATGAAGTGCAAAATTGTCACTTGGCTAATTGGTTGATTAAATGAAGTGCAAAATTGTCATTTGATTGATTGACTATTTAAATGAAGTGCATAAATATTAGTTGAATAATTAACTATTTAAATGAAGAACAAAACTATCAATTGATTGATTAATTGTTTAAATGAAGTATGAAATTGTCAACTGACTTACTGAGTTTTAATGAAATTTAATATTGTCAATTTACCAAAAAAATGCACTTCATTTAAATAGCCAATCAATCAATGGGTAGTTGTTTTTAAAATATTCATTATTATTTTTTATTTTATTTCAACGAAGTTATAAGAATGAAATAAAAATAAGATAAAGACTAAAAGAAAGATATAAAATAAGATAAAGAATTTTAAACTGAAATAAAAATATATTTTTTATTTTCTTATATTGAACAAAGCAGTTGCAAGAATGAAAACTACCAATAGATAATTGAAAGGAATAACTAAAACCTAGAACTACAATTCAACCACATAAACTTTAAAAAAAATAAAAATAATAGATATATTTAATATTTAAAAAGAAAAATAAAAAATAATTCTTTGATAAAAATTAAAATATATCTGCACAAAAGACATATAGAAGAAACCAAAAAAACAGAAGTCTCGATGACTGTTTACACGATCTACTTTATTATTATTTTATATTCACATTACCGATATTGACAAGAATTTCTTTTATGTTCCACTAGAAGTACAGGCATAGTAAGCATTTAAACATAAGTACATAGGAGGTCACTATCCATGGTGGGCCCTGGAGGGACTGATAATTTCACCGCCCACCCACAGCCTCATGAACTCAGTCTACGCGGCATGTGAACCCGTCTAATACGATTCACACCAACCCTTCTGCTTACATTAATCCGTCTTATACGACTCACTCACATGAAATATTTGCATCTGATGAACCGATTCCTTGTTAGACTCATATGCATGAATCTATCTTACTTTTTGTTCTGTAGGAGTGTTTATGTGTGTATGTGAAATTCTTAGTGGCTGTTTGATTTTGAATTTACTAAAATTCTAGTATTATTGAGAGAAAAAGGAAAATTTCATGTAAAATTTTTAATTGATTTCTTTTTGTCTTGTATCAAAATAAATCTGTGGTATTGATGTTTTAATTATCAAATCAACTGCAAACAATTATGCTAAAAAAGTAGGCTTTACTTTTAAATTTATAGATACTTTGTTAAAATTTCTATTGAAGTAATGATCTTTTTACAAGTTGGTAATACCTATTACAAAAGTAGAAGTGACACTCCTTTGACACATGTTACATTATTAATGTTGAAAAAAAGTTGGTGTAAAATGAAGCTTGAAATTGTCAATTGACTAATTGACTTCTTGACTTAGAACAAGTAAAATCGTGACATTATTTCATTTCATCCGTCAAATCAAATGCAAATTTCTATGCTAATAAATGCACAGTACAAAATTATGGGTGGCAATATTAATACATGACATTGAGAAAAGTTGGATGAAAATGAACTTTGAAATTGTCAATTGACTAATTGACATTTACTTTGATTTTGACATTGACTTTAACTTTGAACAAAAGAAAACTAAATATTATTGCATCAATAAAATTACTAAAAGATTAAGCTTTACCTTAAAATTAACAAAAATTCCATGACTTTCTATTAAACCGCTGGTCTTCTAACAAAATTGCTTACCTATTACTGTAATAAGATAATTAAAAGTAGGGAAATCATAGTTTCACATTAACCTAAACAATATGTAATTTCTTGTTTCTCTTTATATATAGAGGATTTTCTATATCCTTAGGTCTTACAACACAAAATCATGGCAACCTTCTTTGGGCTGCTGAGTTCGAGGGGCTTTCTATGGCTGCAGCTGGGAATTTTTATATGGCAGGCCATAAGACCAACTGCCACAATGAGATTGCCATGGGCTTTGCTAAGCACAGGTATCCATAAGATTTTCTCAAAGAAAAAAATTCGCAATGACTATTTTGTGTTGTTATCAACAGATTACAATGACACAGCTGATGCAAACAAGTTCTTGGCTGAAAATAAAGTTAAGATTAATGAGGATCCCTTAGGTGACTCATCGGTTATTGTCTTCCGGTATAACAAAACTCATTACATATGTGACAGTCAAAAGGCTAGCCAGGTAAGATTGTTGATTGCTGCTGAGCTGAATGGTGTGCCTATTGTTAAAGAGTATAAAGTTGTAAATGGTTTCATGGGTGTGTGGAATCTGTGCTCAGCTGATGAAGCCATAAGATTGTGCTTGCCCTCTAAAAGGTTTAGATTGTCCTTCAGGAAAACATTTAGGTTCTGTTTGGTAGAACACATGCCCCTTATTGTGGACACTTACTGGCTATCAAAAGTGTTAAGTGGTATCCCCTTGTATTTGAATGCTAATGGTGATGAAAGCCTGTCATCAATATTGACATTAGTATTAATCCTTCTGGACTTCACTTATAACATTTGGGTTCCACTACTAGAGAAGGCATATCTGATCACTGTCAGATGTGTACAGTTTTTACTGTCAACTCTTGGTCCAAATCTAAGGATTATGTTATTTTACCTGCTGAGCAACTTTGACAACAAATATTTGCCCTGCTCAATTGGTGATTTTAAGGTGAAGATCGAGAAGACTGGAGCATTCTATACAACCGACAACACTATCTTAAATTGTCCAGTTAAGTGGATAAGTAAGGTAAGATTTGATGAGATTGATATAAGCAGTGATCATTTTGAGTTACAGGCAAGTGCTTTCAGGGTGCACCTAACCATATTACAGCGCAGAAACAGTTTTGTAGAATTTGAGCTAAGGCTTCTTGATATTCTGTTTAGTCTTGTCAAGGTCAGGTATACAATGAGCGTGCATAACTTTAAGACTTATATTGGGTGCTGGAAGTTCCTAAAGGAAGGTGATATTGGTTTGGTTCAAACTGTTGATAAGGGCATTATAAACAATATGCATTTATTTGGTCTTGAGGATGCCATCGACCTCTTTTGGGGCAAAGATATCAACGTCTATAAAGTTGATATTGGTGAAGCCTATCATTTCATGATTGCTGGAGAAAATGAGAAGAAATTTATCACTTGGCCTGGTTATAAGCTTTAGGAAGGTTTTGTTTTTATCTTTCTCCATTATATATGTAATTTTGCTGCTTACTAAAGGAGATTGGATTCCTCAATCTATACCCTTTTAAATACTTCTATTTTATTTCTACTGGTTTTGGTTTTATTTTGTTCGATGCAAAATCTGAAAGGAATGGCAACGTGGTTTCAGATCAGTATTTCTATATAGTGATTCCTTTTCTATTACTCCCATGAGGACTAACTATAGTCTTCCGTTTGATTCATAATTTTTTTATTTTTAAGAATATAAAATTTAAGTTAATTTATTTCACTGGATCTTATGGTAATCTTCTAAAATTTTATTTGTCATTTTTTTATTTCCAGAAATATAAAATTAAAATTAAAGTTAATTTATTTTATTGGATTACTCGATGTGATCCAAAACTTGGATTAAAAAACATACACAGTTTAAATCAGAAGGGTGCACTATTCTAATTTATTTCATCAAAGATTGATTAATTTTTATTTTATTTTATGTGGAAGTGTCTTAAATAAAATTTTGAAAGTATATTAATAAGAAAATTTATGATTAAGTATATATATTATTAAATGACATTATAAAATGGAAAGAGAATCCAACTTCTAAAATTAATTTTAGATTTACTATTAAATGAAATATTATTATTGGTTGTTTGACATTGAATTAACTAAAACTGTGGTATTACTGAAAGAAAAATATGAGTAAAGTGTTATGCACACTACGTTAATGATATTAGAGAAAAAAATAAAATTTAAATGAAGTGGTGTACAACTATTAATTGACCATTTTATTTGGAACCAAAAAAAACTTGTGGTATTGTTGTTTCAATTGTCAAATCAACTGGAAAATATTATCCTAATAGAGTAGGCTTTACTTTTAAAGTTATAAATACTTTGCTAAAATTTCTATTGAATTGATGGTCTTCTTTAAGTTTGTATACCTATTACAAAAGTATAGGTGATAGTGCTCACACATGTTAAAGATTAACAGGTTCAGAAAAAAAATTAGGTATAAATGAAGTGTGAAATTGTTAATTGACTTATTGACTGTTGGACTTTAGACCAATAAAAGCATTGATATTATTGCACCATTAATCAAATCAGCTGCAAATAGTTATTCTAGGCTTTATGTTTAAACCTATAAATACTCTATTGAAATTTCTATTAAACCAATGATCTTTGACCATATTCCTTTAATTATAAATGCATTGTACAAAAATATCAATGACATTGTTAATGCATGATATTGAAAAAGGTTTAGGTGAAAATGAAGTATAAATGTGTTGATTGTCTAATTGACTCTTTGACTTTTACTTTGAGCCAAAGAAAATTGTAATTATGTTGTATCAATAGTCAAATGAAGTGCAAATAACTATACTTTTTAAAAAAACTTAAAATTACAATTAATGTTAACTTATTTTTATCAAAAATTGGTTTTTTTTTTAATTATCATGTGAAAATGTATTAAATAAAAAATTGAAAGTATTAATAAATTAATTTATAAGTAAGGAAGTACTAAAGGCATACATCTTCTAATTGATGACAACTCACACTAAGTTGCATCTCCTATTATAAATCTTTTCTCCATTCCACATCATTTTATTATCATCACACATTCTGATTCACATTAGTTCAAAAATTATACCTTTGTCTTCCACCACATCAATTGACTTAAGTCATAGCTTAACATTAGCATCAAGAGATATGAGTAGCTTCCAAACCATATATCCAAAAATTTTCCTACACTCTATCATTTGAGTGAGAGTTTAGCAATCTATCAACTCAATATTTATTTCTTCCAGAATTATTTTCCATTAGGTATTATAAAGGGGCCTCCTATAACACTTTCCATATAACATTTTGCATTTATATTCTCCCTCCTGTGTATGAAAGCACACATCGTCCTTGTGTTAATTTTAGGATGCTATCACTTCTAGGGGATATCTCATCCTCCTATCTTTTCTTTCAATAGGATGGAGCTTTTTCTTATAGTTTTTCTCTATTTATACTTTTTGAGAGGTACAATCTCCTTGTACATTTGAGTTTCATATTGTCTATGTGTACCTAATATAAGTTGTCTTGTTGAAACCTATTTCTTAATTACTTTGATTTCTCTTAAGGGGATGTGTTAGTATAATATTTATAGTGAACCTATTATATATTAAGTTTACTTATACAATTTATTATCATTATATAGGTAGAATAGATAATGAGTATATGACATTCCCTTTTTTTCTTGGATTTCGTCTTAAGATTTGTAAACTTTTTAGACTCTATATAATAACTCTTTCATTTAATTAATAAAAATCTAATTAAATTCAAATCTTAAAGCACTGAAATTCATGTATTTAATTAAATTAAATTTAACATCATTATAATATTGTTTTGTTTTTAAGTACTAAGTGATTAGAAGAGTTATTTTCAATTAAATTTAAAATAACCCAAACCTAGAATTACAACTCAGCCACAAGAACTTAAAAGAGGTATAAAATAAATATATAAAATAAAATAAATAATTCTAAAGTGAAATAAAATATATTTGGAAAAAAAATATCAAGGAAAAAAGACATAAGTATTTGCACATGTTGAACTAAATTGTTGTAGAATCATATGTATGAATCTATCTTCTTTTGGTTCTGAAGGAGTGTTTACAAAGAAAATATGATACATTAATGATATTTAAAAAATCTTAAATATAAATGAAGTCTAATTTTTTTGTTTGATTGTTTCATTTTGAATCAAGATAAATTATGGTATTTGTTGTTTCAATTGTTCAATTGAATGTAAACAATGTTAAAAAAAGTAGGCTTTACTTTTAAATTTATAAATACTTTGTTAATATTTATATCAAATAAATGATCTTCTTGCAAATTGGTATATTTATTACAAAAATATAGGTGATAATGTTGAAAAACACTTTATCTAAATGAAATGTGAAATTGTCTATTGACAAATTGACTCGTGGACTTAGGACAAGTAAAGAAGTGGAATTGTTATATCATTGATCAAATCATTTGCAAACAATTATGCTAAGAAACTAGGTTTTATCTTTAATGTTATAAATAGTGTGTTGAAATTTCTATTATAAGTAAATGCATAATATAAAATGATGGATGACATGATATGAAAAAAATTAAGATGAAAATGAAGTGTAAAATTGGCTGAGGACTAATTGACTCATTGACTTTAAATTTTACATTAACTTTGAACCAAAGAAAGCTATGATATTGTTATATCAAAAATCAAATAAACTACAAATAATTATACTGAAAGATTAATCTTTACCTTAATACTAAATATACTTTCTTCAAATTTTTGTTGACTATTGGTCATCTAACAATTTTTTTTACCTATTACTATAATAAAATTATTAAAAGTAGGTATAACTTGGTTTTACAATACCTTGCTACCATATTAATTTATAAGAGCTTAAACAATAAGTAATTTTTTTTTCTTTATATAAAGAGGATACTCTATATACTTAGGGTTTACAAGACAAAATCATGGCCAACTTCTTTGAGCTTCTGAGTTTGAGGGGCTTTCTATGGCTACAACTAGGAATTTTCATATGGCAAGCCATAAGACCTAATTTCACAATGAGAGTACCATGGGATTTGCTAAGCATAGGTATCCATAAGGTTTTCTCAAAGAAGAAATTTCACAATCATTATTTTGTGTTGTTATCAACAAATTTCGGTGACACAACTAATACCAACCAGTTCTTGGAAGAAAATAAAGCTAATATTTGTAGGATTTGGTGTTGTATGTATAAATTTAATTATTATAATAATAATTAAATAAATATTTAGTTGTGGTGCATCTAGGAGTTATGGCTAGCCACAATAATATTCGATTTTATTTCAATAATTTTAAAAGCTATTACTATAGTGGATGACACACTTGGATGTATTTTTGGTAAACCAACATCCAACAAAAAAGTACATTAAAGGTGGGAAATCATAAAAAATCTTATGTTAGAACTAAAGTGGGGTGTTACAAATTAGTGCTTAACATAGATTGTTCAATAATACTTAATAATGTAAGTGATTCTATAATAATAAATTTAGTTAGTAGAGATTAGTTACTAATTAGTTGTTAGGTGGTTTTTGGTATTTAGAAGGCTGAATAACTATATAAAACCATTGAATGTAAAAATTAAGGGTGTTGAAGATCAATGACCAAATTTGTAGATTTGAGCCTTTGGCTCTTTGTTTGTGAATTTCAATACTTTATACAAGGAAAACATGAAAATAAATGTAGTGTTGTGTGAATAATCATTTATTTATATTTTTCCAAAGTAGCTATGTATACAAAGTCACTATCCATGCTTGGAGACATTATACTAGATGATATATGTGGTTTTATAACATCATATTATGACCAAATTATAGTTTTGTGATTCTTGATATTCTTTAGGTTGGTTAAAGACAAAGGTGATTCAGATTTCATGCTTATTTCTATATGTATCATCTCATGTGAAGGTGATAAGAATGGTTATATTGATTGAAGTTGTAAAAACTTAATTGGATATTTAACATTTTTAGCTTGTAACATTAGAGAAATTATGTTATATATTGAGCTCTATATTAAGACTTGTTATATTGAATACCTAATTCTAAATAATATAACCATAAAAGTCTTTTAGTGGTGGGTTTTCTCCCTAAAGATTCCCTAAATAAATATTTGAGTCTTATGTAATCTTGTAAATAAATTGTTATATTTACTTCTATATATTTTGTAAGATAGATTTTGTAAATATTGTTACTAGTTTTATATCACTTAATCTTAATTTTCACTATCCTAGTCTATTGGTCATCTACAATAGGGTGAAAATCCTTAAAAATCATGATAATCACATTACAATCTCACCTGAATCTTCCTTTAAAATTGTACCCTATTATATTAACTTAGATAATATTTTTATTACTTAGGTAAAATAAGATAATGTTTATATGTAGTTCTCTTATTTTAGTATATTTTCGTTATCCATATCCTTATCTTCTTTAGCTTTGGAATATTTGAGGACATATTATGTAGCTCTTTCCTTTCATTAAGATATACATATAATTGAATTCATAAATTGAAATGGTGAAATTATTATATCTATTATTACATTTGATTTTACAATCATAAAATGATTTTGATTTTACATACATAAAATGATTTTGATTTTACATACATATTTATTAAAATTTAATTATTAAATCTAAAATAGAATTAATATAAGAAAATTAAGTCATACTTTATTTAAAATTTAGGATAGTAATTTTAAATTTTCCTAGAAAAACTTAGTGATTTTAAATCACTATTTATAAGAGGTCTTTGAGGGAAAATGAACTATTATGTTGCAAGAAAAAATTTCAAGTTAACTAGGTTATTCTTTCATTTAATTCAAATAACCAAAAAAATTTCTATAGCATTTCATTGTAAATTTTATTGGTTACATGTTTTTTTGATATCGTTTCAAGTGTAATGGACGATGCTATTGCATCTAGTGGGTTTGTAAACCGAATAACAATTTCTAATTCAACAGAGATTTAATAATTTTTACTATACATGTAAAAAAATGGCCCTATATTTATCAATAAAACTTCGCCTCGCTTGGCGATTTACGAAGGAAAAAAAAAATGGCCCTATACATGTAGGCCAAGATCATGCAACTTGTTATGCAATTAGGTATACGATTTATAAAATATTAAAAAATATGTGTTTTTTTAATTTTTTAATTATAAAATTAAAATATTAATATATAAGAGGTGTTGAGAAAGGGAATCCTTTTTTTCACAATCACACAAACCTATGTAGCACTTATGTGAATAGGTACCTACACATTATCTTTGTCCTTAGTATACACTAGCATATGAAAACACATTTTTCTCTTTAACTTAAACATATTTTCTAAATTTGGTCGTTTTATCAAATTTGGACCACCTCGAAGTTTAAGTGGAACAATCCTTACATTTGGTAGAACATTTGGTGAATCTTTTGAGGTTTGTAGGTCTACTAAGATATATGGGTGTTTCTAAAGTTATTTGAGCTAGTTCACTTCCTTTTCTAAGAAATTTAAATAAAAATGGAAAAAACATTTACCTAAAGAGTTAAAATTTAGGCTTATTGCAAGTTAAAAAAAAAACTCATCAAGATAAAAAGCTAATATAATATGTTTCATCTAATTTTGATCACATTGGTTCATTTTATCCCTTGAATCTCTTTGATTGCATTGTAATAAAAATACATCATAAAGCACCACAAAATATACTTAATAAGGGCATCTTGATTATTTAATTTTAGGGGGATAATAATGGATAAAAGCTCAACTTATAAAATGATATTCTATGTGGTGGCCTATACATAAATATTTTGTAATTGTAAAATCATATAAAGTTTCATTTTTTTGGGGGGGAAACATATCTAATGTTGCAAGAATCAAGGTGTTTTCATTGATGTCAATTAGTCAATTGCTTACAGTAGTACAAAAATAGCAATATATAACTAAATAAACTAGTAAAAATTGCATATAAATGACTAATTTTTGTCACGCGACCACTAGTTTATTGCTGGTCATTTATAATGTGGCCAAATTTATGACTAAACTATTTTAGTCATTTGTCTAGTCATTGGTTTAGTCATTTAGTGATTTATTTAGTCATATATTTAGGCATTAATTTAGTCATTGATTGTTGTTAACTAGTCATTTATTTAGTCATATATTTAGTCATTACTTTAGTCATATATTTGGTCATTGTCTTCATTTATTTTAGTCATAGTAGTCTTTTATTTAGTGATGGTTTGTTCATTTATTTGAGTGAATCTGTCACGCCCCGCCGTGCGAACCCCAAAGGAACTAATAACAACAGAACAATTTTTTATTTTTTTTTTAAAAGAATATAATAACATACCTAAGTATTATAACATAACAATGTATTAAGAGACACAACCAGTTCCAATGGGGTACACGAAGTGACATGACTACACTAACCCATAAAATGATAATAAGATAACAATAATAAATATATTCCTTCCCAATTCATCATTTGAAATATCTATCAACTATATCCATATTAATAACATATGCACATATGACAATACAGGGAATTACAAAGATATAAGTATTACATATTTCGATAGATACAACTCAACATAACCAACTATAACAAAAGATCCTGAATAAATACATGGCCTGAATAATTATTACATCCCAATGATAGAAGAATACAATTGACTAGAAATACAACCTCAATAATCACATATACATTTTACAACAAGGTCAACCCAACACACGTGGGAGACAATACATCAATGAATACATTACATATAAATGATATACATCTATCTGGTACATAAGGACACTAGATCATCAACATCCACCAAACCCTGCAAGTAAAAGATACATCTGCAACAAAAGAGGGAACCCAATGGGGTGCGAAGCACGTTCCACCCAACCACCCCCGTGCTGAGAGTAGACAAGGAAGGGTCCCCGACCAAGCATGCCAAACAATAACCAAGACTAACTCCAAAAAGATGACTTGACATCAAAGACCACATAGAAACTCAACAACGACAAATCCAAAGGCACAAACCACTTTAGAACATAACAAGTCATAATCACAACAACCAAGAAACTCAAGACATATTATCAAAGACTATTTCCAACAACAACCAAAGACAAGTCAATAAATCACTCAATCACAATAGACACAACATCACTCAATGCCTACAATCACAAAGTCAATTAACAACTACAAACACAATATCACTTAACACGAGATTACAATGCTTCCAGAGAACAAGATCATGAACATCGCACAACAACTGGCTAACTGTTGACATAGGAAGAGTGTCATGCATAAATTGCTATGAGTTACCCTGGCTCAACCTTCCTAGGCTACCAGACCCCCATCCTGGGTTACCCTGGCTTGCCTCTACCGGCCACCGGACCGTCACGCAAAACTATGCGTCCATCTCATCTCGAGCCTTATCATTCACTTGCTTCACGAGAGAGACATCCTTTATCTTTATTAGTGTGAAAGCCCCCCTATTAATTCATTTATATTATCACTTAATTAAACTCTAGGTAGGTTACCCTGGCACCCCTTTGTGTGCCGGACCCCCACAAAGAGCCACTCTCCTATCGACAACACAACAAAGTACAATACCACAATAGTAACTAGACAACATAACCTCTCCAATCCAAAGAGAAAATAAAACCAAGAACTCACTCCGAACACTGGAGGAAACCAATTCGAATACACACTCCTTCCAAAGGAGGTACAAAACTCATTACCCACTCCTATTTCCTAGGAGGCATAAATCCCCGTTCGTGGAAACCGGGTACAGCATAATAGTACAATTCTATACCATTCTAAGGTGATTCACAAAATGGACCTCTACACCAACCATCCCACTCAAGAGAACTTCTCTGGAAGACTTACATAGACCCCTAACCCCATTTTCCCGACATGGAGAATAAAAGAAACAGGTGATCCCATAATAGTGGTTTACAATTTTTGGCCAAACTGGACACTGAAATTATTATTTTTAACTAAATCTTCACATTCGGGCACCTATAGCGGCTAAACTGTGAGGAATTTGAAGATGGTGCAAACTAGAGTCTCATCAAATTTTGTCTGTAGATTCTAAAAATATTTTTTTTTTTTTGGAATCAAATTGCACTTCTTTTCCATCTCCCACGAAAGATTTTTTCAAAAACAACATTTTAAAAGTGACGACAATTATAAGCATAACTTTTTTCCATGAAAGATAAAATTCTAATTCTTTCAAATTTAGATTTGTAACTCTGATATCTAGTGCTTCCACTTGGTTAGATATTTTTATTGAATATTTTTTCCCTAATCAAGTTTCAAAGTCAAACGAATTACAATTTAGACACAGCGCGGTATAACGCGTAACTTTTTTTGTATATGTCAAAATTTAATTTAATTTTTTTTGTTGGATCAAGGACTTCAATATCTGGTGCACTCACATTTTTCAATTTTTTTTTTGATAATCTTCTATTTTTCCACATGTGAAGAACAAAGAAATTCATTTTGATGAAAAACCTATGTTTAATAAAACTTAAAAAACAAATACATAACAAAACCAAAACATATTAAAATTATATTCATTGGATAGCTTGTTTTGAGGAATACCATAATCATTTGAAATAAATTTTAAATGAATTAATTTGATCCCCCAAAATCTAAATCAAAAGTGAATTTTTATCAACATTTTGATAGGTGTAAAGGAGACGCATTTATAGGTATGGTTTAAAACTAGCGAGGTTCTATCCAAGGGGGTTTGATCGAAGGTGATTTGATCAAACCCTCTTCAATTGGAATCCTTAAAATTGAACTTTTTAAGGCTTAAATCATTATATTTTCTAAAAATATGTGATTTCAACTAAAATTCGTTCCTCTCAGGAATTGTAAACCACTATTATGACAGCACCTTACAAGGAAGCAAAACAGTCCATTTTTTTTTGAAAGCCCTTAACAAAAAACTTAAACTCTTATGGAAGGTAAAGTAACCTAAGGCTTTCCCATATGACACAAAAGCACTATGAAGAAAATGCCACAATAGAATTAACGAACTATCTCAAAAATCACAATTACGTTTTAATCGAATCCATAAGACAAATTACAATAATGAATTTCACCCCATAAATTAATCAATTACACTTTCAACACAACACAACAAATTTCCAATTTTCTAATTGACTACAATCTTGCAAAATATTAAAGTTTCCAAACTTATCTTCTAACATAACTGTATAAATAACTATTCAATTCAACACACACAATTTATTTAAAGATTGCACAACTACATTGAATATTGCAATTTTCTCAAGGTTAACTCCGATTTCCACAATTGACTATAACAATACAAGTTAATATTATTATTATTTTTTTTTTAACATTACTATATATGGAAAATTATATAACTCATCACTACCCGAAATATATAAAATAATCCTCTGAATTAAATCACTTATAAAAATATATTATTAAAATTTATAAATTAACTTTCTAAACCCTACAAAAAATATATATATATATATAATAAATTTGATTATATAAAATTGCATAAAAAAAAACCGAATTCAAAAATTATATTTATATATATAAATTTACATTAAATGCTAATTTCGAATGAAATAAAATTTGAAATAACAAATAAAACCATAAACAAAATTTAAAGTTTAAGTTTGTTTTTTTTTAAAAAAAACAAACACAGCAGTCCCAATGTACTGTGCACCTCCCAAAGGGAGGCAGCAGTCCATGTGACTGCGTACAGCAGTCAAGACTGCTGTGTACAGTCCGGACTGCTGTGCGTAGTCCATGGACTGTGCGTAGTCTGGGTGGGTGGTACGGCTGCGGCCATCCACTCACCCAAAATTAAATTTATATATATATATATATATTTATTTATTTAAATTTTATTTCGATATAATTTAATTTCAATGCAAATTTTGTTTTCAAAATATAACATAAAAATTCGAAACAAACAATTTATTTATAAAATCATTTCACAAGTTTATCCATATAAATTATATAATTTATTTATTTATGTTTTAATATATTTGAATCCAGTACTGTAGGTACAAAGTTCAGACACACAAATTTTAATAATTATATTTTATTCCCAGAAATTCACTAGTACAGATTTTTCTTAAAAATAAATGATCTATAGAATATACAACACATATATTTTTGTTTTGTTTAATTCGTATCAAAACATATTTTTATATAAGTAAGTGTATGTATATATTATCTCAACTTAAGGAATAAATGATACATACAATCAGATCTTCATACCAGACACAAACTAAACCAAGCAAATAACATAATCTATAATAACAATGATTTTTATTTCAAACAAAAATCTTCACAACCAAATTTTACTGAGTAAATTTTAAAGGGTTTCTGCTTATAGTTTTTCTACAGAGAGTTCAAAGGTTTACATACAGACAAGTTTCCAAATCATAGAATTTCTTTCAAAGGAATTTCTTAAAGCACGATAAACCTAATTTTGTTTATAAAAACAACAGAATAATAATAACAGGAGGAAAACCTGGAGTCCTTCGCCTTGATGAAGAATTTCTTCTGTAGCCTCCTCCCGATCTCTTTCTGCAGCTCTCTTTTCTCGATCCTCTGCCTTCAACGTCCTTCTGAACAATCTTTCCTTTCCATCTCACAATAATTTTTACCCAGCAAATCCTCAAAACTCAAATCTATTATTTTTTTTCAGATCTCGAATAACAGAGTAAAACTTTTTTTTTTTTTGTGTGTGAATAATTCCCTCATAAAAATAATAAATCACTAATTAAAAACAATAAATCTTTTTCCGCTTTCTTTACCAAAAAGCCCCCTTTCTTATTGGTTCTTTTCCAGCTTTTAAAAGCTCACACATATCTAAAATTTTAATTAAAATAATTTATTTAAATTTAGATATTATCTTCACATAATTTCCTAATTTAATATTAATAAAAAATAATATTTAATTACTCTCAACAATATTAATTTAATTATAATTATTTTCACTTTTAATTAATTAAATCACTTTTAATTTACAATCTATTTCAACTTAACATTTTTCTAACTCTCAAATAAATCAAATAACAGTGCAACATTAATTAATTATTTTATGCAATACGATTTAATTATCTAAACACTAACCAAGAATAAAATAAACACTCAACAGTGAAACTACATACAAGACATAGACAACACTCCAGTCATAACACAACGACTCACAACAGACAATGGACTTGGGATGGGGACACTTCCAAACCTACTCCCTTTTTCAACATTTTACCCATTGGGTTGATTTATTGCTCGCCCCGTCCTGCCGAAGCAGGTGGAATCGAGACTTATTCCCGCAATCCTGCATCCAAATAAACATCAAGTAGCACATGCATATATATATAATCAACATCCTACCATGAGAAGGAATTGCAGTGTAGCAGGGCACTCGTGAATGAGTGATGCTACACTGTCCTCTCACCTAATCTATTCTAACAATTATAATATCAATAACGAGCTAACATTTCTAACCAAATTGATTATAAGATAACATGATATTTAACTACTGCATCATAACTAGAATTATTAAACCATTGCATTATAAACTAATACTGAATCCAAATAACATGATCACCAAAGAATCATCACATCAACATATAAAACATTAATGAAGATCTATTTTGAATAAACAATAATCTAAATCAACACACCGAGTATCATAAATCATACTAATAATGTCACACGCAAAAATTAACTAAACTACGCATCCGCACACACCAAGTCGGTGAATGAATCACCAACACAAAACAGTATCATGCTAACACACAAGAGAAACCAATAGTAGCAAATAGTATCAGAAATATGGGGGTATTACAGAATCAACATTAACAAATAATTCTCACAAAATTTATGCATATAAACTTCAAATATCATAGATATTCAAATTTTTATTTTTTATTGGATTAACATGAAAAAAATATTTATACAATCAACAAACAACTGCATATAAAGCTCAAATATCATAGATATTCAGTTTGTTTTTTTGTATTGCATGAAAATAATAATAATATACAAACAACAAACAGTTGCATAACCAAAGGAATTACAAACACCATATAGTTGCATATACAAAGATCCAAGAAATACATCCTTCACTACACTCTAGGTTGCCATGGAAGACAAATCTAAAATACAATACAAATGCTACAAACATTGAAGGGAGAAAAGACACAAAAATATGTAGTAAATGTAGCTATATTATTTATGGTACATATATTTCCTGGTCAGAGTATTCTTGCCCTCCCATTCTAGCTAGACAACCCTTGAGAGAAGATTGGAAGGATTCAAATGAGAAGTGTTGATGGTGTTTTTATGCACCTTTCAACACAGGTAATGCGTAGGTGCATTACCTCTCTTGAAAGACAATCTTCCACAATCGGATTGCAGAACACTATCCCAAGGTCTCTCGGATGTCAGATCATGACAGTGCTTAGATACCTCAATAGTTTGATGTGATTTGCTGGAATCACAAGGCGGTCTTACAGAAAATACAAAGTGTGGACATAAATCATGAAGTGGGATTTTGGAATGGAGTTCTTGGGATAATGGCAGCTAGGTGTTGGCTGTAGGTTCAAACAACAATCTTGAACTCCGTTTAGTTTTTTGGATTTGGCTTTACAATGTGCAATGAACCTTGGTATTGTTTAGTTTCTAAAAAAAGTAAAAAAAGAGCGCAAAGAAGGAAAAGTTTCTAAGTCTAAAGCTTGCAATGAATAGTGACAATAGAGTCCCTACAATGGATAATTCCTTAAAACAATATCCCACTTAACCAGAGATTTCACAGTATCATGGAAATTGTGCTATCTTCTAAGGGCTGCAGATATTTCATCCTTCATCCACCATATACATGCATGAATTAAAGATAAATGTTTGGGGCAACTTCAAATCAAGTCCAGGCTAACTTTGCACAGCTATCTGCGTTCAGCAAACAGTAAAAATTATGGACTAAGGGATCATCAACAATGCAGGAATTTTCACAAACACTAAACAGTATTCCTCAGATTCAACTAAATACAGTAAACAGCTAACTAAACAGCCACAAGATCTAAACTAAACATGTGAACTTGGAGAAATGAATCAAATGGCAAGAGAGAAATCAAGGAAATACACCAAGTCAATGATATTTCTTATAAATTTTTGTAGCATGCCTTTACAACAACTCAACTCCCACTTTTGCAAATGAGGGGAGTGCTCTATTTATAGCTTTCCAAAAGTTAAATGAATGGCCAAGATTCATTACAATTGTCTGGCCAAGATTCATTACAAAATAGGGTTTCACCTACCCCCAAATAGATTTTCAATTTAAAAACATTCTTTGTCCCTTCCCTATTTTGTCGTCTAGTGGATGACACTATTGCTCTTTCATCCTGTAGCTAATTGCTGTTTTCTTGGCTGTAGCTACTCTTCAGGGAAGTCTTCTTCTTTGGTTGGGCTATCCTCTTGCTCCTCGGAAGCTGTGTGTTCAATGTACTTGAGGATGATGGCCTGGAGCTTATCTACCTCGAGGATCTCACATCTTAATGCTTGGTAACTCCATTCTTTGGTGTTCTCTTCCAGCCGCTTCCAATCATCGTCATACTTTGAGCGTTGGTCTCTAAATAGCTCTGATCGATCGAAGGCACGGGCGGCAAAACTTAGGAATTCCGTGGTGATTTCTCCGGCTGCCCTATCCTTCATCCTCTCCTGGAAGTATGACTTCACCTTCTCGGCATCCATTTGCACCGTGGGCATATCATAGCCCGTTATTAGCTTGAGATACTCGGTGCATTATGCCCGGATTTCCTTGATCCACGCAACATCCGAGTCCACTTTGCTCAGGATTTGCTCCAGCTTGTCCCTTCGGTTGTCGAGGTCTCTGTGCCACACATCCACTAGCCAATGATCTGCTTTCTTCAGCTCTAGCTTTTCTTCCCATGTGCTCTCTGGCATTTGAAGGATGGCTTCAACCTTTGGGAAGGCAGAGTCGTAGATTGCAGGGAAATTGGTGCAGAGATTCCTCGTGCTTTCCAGGGATTGGGTCAGGTCCAAGAACTTATTGGCTATTTGCACAGCCCTGTTGATCCCCTCATTTTCGATGCTTACGACCTATCGGAACTAATCCTCAGTGGTCTTCTCTAAGTTTTTCCTTCTTCCCTGTATATCTATCTGTTCCTTGGAGAGCAGTTGCGGTGCAGTAGTGGAGGTGGTAGGCAGGTCGTCTATTAAGGACCATTGCTGAATGTAGTCGGTTAGGGCAGCAACTTGTGCCTTAAGCTCGTCCTTGGTGACCTTATCCTGCTTGATCAGATGTACCACCATGGCCACTAACTCCTCCAGATGTTCGACCTTCTACTCCCTAGTCACTGTACCTAGGTCAATGGTGGAGATATCGTAGCTCACTCCAGTCTGGTCAATTGTAGGCGTCTCAACTTGAGCTGCTCGGGAGCTGGAAGCGTCCATTGTTATCTTGGAATGGACCTTATGCTTCTTCTCCTTCTTTGTTGTGGTCAGGGATCGAGCCAAGATGGCTTCCAATCTTGCCCTCGGGTCCTTCAGAACATGAGTAGTCTTTTCAAGCTGTTTCTCCAACCAGTCGGGCATGGCAGATTTGTCCTTGGGTGCATCATGGCTACCCTCACCCTTTTCAGTTATAGGTAAGACTTCTGCCTCCTTTTCCTTTTGGGGCTCTTCCTTCTCCGTGGTAGCTTCCTCCTCCTCGTCAGAGTCTCCATAAAACACAAGGCATTTGACAGGCAGCCTGGTGGACAATATCCGGGTGGGATCTTCTTCCTTAGCTGCCTCTTCTTCTTCCTTCTCCTCAGTAGCCTCAGCCTCGGGGCTCTTCACAACATGGGTCTCGGCCTTCTATAAATCCTTTAGCGGCTGCTCCTCCAGCGGCTGCCCCTCTTTAGTAGATGGCGACTTTTCTGCCTCCTCCCCGATGTTTTTCAGTTGCTGAGCCGACTCCTCCTCAAGGTCCTCATCAAATGTTTGGATAACCTCCTTGGCACCCGAGCCATCTTCTTCGTTTCTGCTCTCAGAAGAGTCTGTCTCTTCTTCCTTATAAGCCACCTTGTCGATGGTCCTGTGTTCGTACTCGGGGTGCTCGTAATAATCATCAGCCTCCTCCTCTATAGGCTTCGAGGCTTCCCGTTCCTACTCCTCCAACTCCTCTGAGATTTGCATTGTGGCTTCCATGGCTGGTGGTCCCGTTAGCGGTTGTGAAGGCTGAGCCATTGCGAGGACTTGGGCAAGGGCCGCTCGGAGAGCTGGATTCATCAGTATTTGTGAGAGCTCAGGGGGAAGGTTCTGCATATGTCTAGTGAGGGCCTCAGGCATGGCGGCAACGGGAATGGGCGATGTAATCGTAGCTAGGGGGAGGGACATAATAGGTGACATGGCAGCAGAAGAGGAAGGGGAAGTGGTCATGCCGGAAGAGGAGTCAATAACGATTACTGACCCGGTTGTGGGCGACGGGGTGAGATGGATAGAGATGTCCACTACTGGCGGAGATGAGGCGACCATAGCTTGAGAAGCGGGTGGTGCGCCAGGAGGGGCAGGGAGAAGCAAGGTAGGCAGTACTTCTGTTGTTGTCACTGTTTGCTTGAGCCTCTTGGGGGATGAGCCTCCCGTGTCCTTCGCTTGCTCCTTGGGGTCCGCAGATTGCACCGTCTGTGTTCCTTTCCTCTTTTGAGACCTGGTAGTCGGGGGAGACTTGGAAGTCTCACCAACTGATGCGGTGGCAGCAACGTCCTCCACGGTGCTTGACTCACTCTTGAACACCTCATAAGTTAGGACCACTCCTCGTTGCCTCAGTTGTGCCACCTGCCCATCGACCCACTCCTTAGTGCGGGTTATGATCGGCTAGGTGATTGTGTCTAGGTCATCGACCTCTTGCTCGTCCCAGTCTATTGAGGGGATTACTAGGTTGGCGACTGTCGAGTACCTTGGATGCATAAGAGTGGACTCATCTTCCTCGAGTTGGTCCGGTACCTGGAACAGTTGCAGTCTTCTTAGGAACTGTACGGTCATGCGCATGTAGTGTCTCATGCGGACGTCCTTGTCGTCTTGGCAGTCTGCCTAGAAGTCTTCGACGTGGTATTGGTGAGCATATGCCGGCCCAAGCACCTTCCTGACATGGCCATGTGGGTCCATTCATGGGTGAGCCGTGCACCAGTCAAAGTTATATTCTTTAAGCTCTTTCTCAGAGTTGCCGGTACATTGGGATGTCTGTAGTCGATACTGGCCCTGGCCAAGGGTCATGGGATAGGGGATCCCTACTACGTGCTTGTTGCCGAAGACTGTCTGAATGTGTTGGAGCTACCAGGAAAGCTCCAGGAGAATGATCCTGTCGTTCGGGTACCTTGGCAACTTGTTTGGCCATTCCGTGAATCCCTGGGCACAGATGTAGGTGAACTTGGGGAACTAGATATATAGGAAGGCATACTCCCTCAGGAGCACCCTAGTGCTGTGAGAAACCCTCCTTTCGAAGTCTTTGGCAATCAATCTAATAATGTGGCCTATGAAGGTGTCGTTGACCCGGCAGTACTCCTTCTTGAAGTTTCGGTACTAGAGTTGAGGGTACTTGTCGAATGGCTTGAGCCCTCGCTTGTGCCGCTCGTCCGGTGCCACAAATAGTCCACTGTATTGTCTCTGACCTGCTAGGGAGTATACCAAGTAAGAGGTCATATAGAACTTGGAGCTCTTCTTGACATTTACAAACTGCTCGTGGAAGCAGTTGCTGATAATGCCTCCCTAGTCGAATGAGGTCTTGGTGTTAACATCTTCGTTCCCTCGTAGGATCTGCTCAATGTAATATGCCATCCATTCTTGGAAGTAGGCGGCTGCCGGGAGACCCATGACCCTACTTAACATGGTCACCAAGTCGTGATAATCTTCATGAAAGTCACTGCGGAACAGCTCTTGGGGAACCTTTGCAGCGCTACCCCGTCTCTCCTTAAGCCAGTAAATGTTAATTGATTTCTTGCAGCCCAACGGATTGGCATCCCACACTGCCTGGCACTGTTCCAAAGTGGGGACCTCCATGTGTGGGAATTTGGGAATGTGGAATGTTTTTGTGATCCCTTCTGGCAACATGTCGGCGAGGATGTTCCCCTCCTTGTCCATGATTGTTCTTGTGTCAGCTTGGTAGGCTTCTCGGCAAGCCATTACGAGTTTGGGTGCCACCAGAGAGGGAGGGAAGTCGGCAGCCTTGGTGATTCCACTTTGACGTATCAATCTAGAATTTTTTGTTTTAGGGTCGACCTTGACCCTCTGGGTGAACTCATCTATGTCCACCTGGCCGATGTTGGTATCTGAGATCTCTTTCCAGTCTATTGAAACATTTGACTGGAGCGACTCACCTTGGAACTGAAACTTCATCTGATCTTTATCGTCTTTTCTCTGAGCAGCTCTCCCAGATTTCTTGCTCTTATCCTTTTCGGCGGAGGCCCCTGAAGTTCCTACAGTCGATTCCATATGTTCTGCAAGCAAGGGCAAAGTTAGTGCAATGAAACATCAAAGCGTTAATGTTAGTCCATATTTCAAAGGTAACACAAATAATTATTCAAGTATAACATAAATTTCATCCTTAGGCAATATTGATGTTCGTTTCGAGGCGTTTGGATAATCCGGGCCCGGAGGGCCGGACTTCCCTGGCAGGAATGTTGTCTGGAAGGGAGAATGCAACCAAAAGTTCCCGAAGACCCTCCTTGGCCAAATTTTGATGCTTTAAGGGGCTCATGATGGAGAACAGCAAATTTTAGGAGATGGGTCGATGTCAGATTCTGAATTTGAGTATATTTCGATCGATTAAAGGAGCTTCGGAGGTTCCAGGCCAGGAAGCTATCAGGAGAAGGCAGCTGGCAACGGCGGGTAGTGGGCAGAAGTTCGGCAGAGGAAGTCCGAGGGCTGGGGTCCGCAAGGCCAAAAGACAGCCAGAATGGAGGGTATGACATTTAGGCACAGCGGCATTCTGGGGCCTGGGAGGAGGGGGGACGAGAGCTGGGGGCCGCCTCATTAATTTTGCACTAATTTGAACGGTGGCAACGGCGGGGACTCCGGAGCCCGGCGGCCGGAAAGATGGGAGATGAGGGCCACTGCACGGTTTCGGCATCGAATGGGAGATGGCGGCGGCGAAGGAACCATCGGGGCCCGAGGAGTAGGCAGCCGGCAGGGTTCTGCCGTGGAGGACGGCGGAACCGTCACGGAGTTCCAGAGATAGAACCCCCGACGGCCTGGCCCAGAGGATCCCGGGGCAGAGCGGAGCTTGGGCAATATCCCAGCCGGTCAAATGAAGCTCGGGACCCGGGAAGCGAATGGCCGAGGCACAAAAAATAGCACCGATGGCGGAGCGAATGGCGGGTTCCGGGGTTTGGAAAGCAGGGTAGATTGGGTTGTCCAACGCGTGTACAAAGGCCAACAGAAATCCAAGGGAGGAGATCTGATGGACCGGGCCCGGAGAGGTGGATCACCGTCAGGGAAAGTTTGGAGTTTCAATTTGATGGCGAAGATGGGGTTCAGACCCAGGAAGATGGATTGCCCTGCACATAGAATAGCCGCGCAAACGAAAAGTTTCGAATACGCGGCAAGGGCAACCCCGAAAGGTTTTGGAAAATTCCAAGACATGCGTTATGGGTGTGATTTCACGTTCTTCAATTTTATGCCAATTTGATTAACTGTTTAATTACTTAAATCCCCTGAAATGACGAAAAAAAGATGGGAGGGCACACGGGGACGACCTACCTCGGATACGCTAAATGGTGAGGCATGAAGTCCACCGGGGATTGTCGGAGCGAATTTGATGGTGACAATTGAGATGTTGCAGAAGGCAGTGAGCTCCAGTTGGTCGATGCTCCAATTCACTTCAATTCGCAAAGTGAAAATGACACCAGCGGACCATGCATTATATACCCCATCCGCCATTAATGCACGCATTAATTGCACGTACGGCCGCGCGAAAGTTGGTGGAATTTGAAGTTGAGTCGGTGGCGGCGGCAGAGACCTCGGGGCCCGACGGCCGGAAAGATGCAGAGCGACAGCTACCGTGATTTTGCGATGACTTCGAATGACCATGGCGAATACAGACCTGGGACCCGAATGCTGGTAAGTTGCGAGGGGTTCGCTGTCGAGATATTCGCGCTACATGGGTGACGGCGGCAGCGAGTAGAAACCCAGGGCCCGAGGGGCGGGTGACTGCCGGTGAGCCACCATTGCCGACGGCGATCCCAGGATGGAAGTCCGGACACGGACTTCTGGGGACCGGGGCCCGAAGGGGCAGACGCCGCTGGGGAAATCTCCGATGAAGTTTGAACGGAAAATGGCAAGGCGGGCCCCGAGGGGCGGAAAGACGCCCAGGGAATTCCGCAAAGGGCGGCAAACGCAATGGGGAAGCCTGATAAGGGAACCCCGGAGGCCCAGGCCCAGAGGGGCCTAGGGCCGCCCAGAGCCAAAATGCCGAAGAGACTCCCGAGGCCCACGGAGGGCAGCAAAAAGAACCAAAACGGAGGCATGGTCGATTTACAATAAAACTTTTAGAACAACATCGACCACGTGGAACATGAAAAAAAGAGGGGCATGCAAAACGAGGTGGCCCCGAAGGACCCGACAAGGCTAAAAAAAGAGGGTCCCTGTTCAGAACGGGGCATGTGTGCTAAGGGCACAACAAATGGCGACTCCGCTAGAGAACGCTCCAGAGCGTTCTAGGGATAAATATTCATTTAGGACCCAGAATCTCTGGTTTCGCAGACCAGAAATGGCTTCCAAGGATGAATCCTAGAGAACGAGATCCTTAATTAGGTCAGCTTACATGACATCTCGAAAGTGTGTGTGGAGTGAGTTCATTCCTTTCCTAGGGATAGTAACTAGGGTTGTTACTTTAACCAAGTGAGCTATATAAGTTGCCTAACACCAAAAGTAACTTGGACATTGCCCCGCTGCCAGTCAGATGTCCATAGCCCCAGCGGAGTTGTCGCTACAATCTCATGGATATTGCTTTACTGCCGGCCGGGTGTCCATAGCCTCGACAGAGTTATCCGAACTCCAATACGATCATTTATTTCCTTTTTTCAAAGTTTCTTTTTCAGAGTTTCTTTTCTCCTTTTTGCTTTGATATTTCACTTCTCTTTTACCATTTAGTTCGACCGGGTAAGCACTGAAGCCTACAATGGGTTTGAGACTCCAGTGGTCATTAGAGTAGACTTAAGATTTTTCACTCACTAGGGTGTCATAACAACCATAATACGATCCTTCATAATTTATTATTGTGTAATTTGTGCGAGATTCGAGATGTGGGTAAGAAGATCCAGCTAAGGGTCAAGTTCTGAGCAGAGTTCGAACAAGGAAATCATTCACGGACAGTTTTACAAAGATTGATAGTCTAGAGTGAATGTTTAGCCAAAGAACACAAAGAGTGGATAGCAAAGTGAACCACTTGTTAGGCAAGCACGGCCACCGCAGAGGAGCAGGAAACACCTTTCGAAACAACACTGCCAGGGGGGAGAATGCAAAAAGGGTGACGCAAACAGAAAACAAACAAGCAAGAAAGCAACTATCCTAACTTATGTACATGTATTTACAATAAAGAGCTCGAAGGAGCTCAAGCTTGGAAGTAATGCTTCAGGTGCTGCCCATTGACCGGCAATGGGACATTCTCACTGATTAAAGTCTTTAAGCGGAAGGCATTATCTCCCAAAATCTCATCTATTTGAAAGGGGCCAAGCCAGAGCTTGTCGAATTTGTTGTGTCCCCCTTTCTTCTCATGGGTCTTGTCCCAAGACAGGACCAAATCTGAAATTCTAAAGGCCTTGATCTTGGCTCGGCGATCAAACCATCTCTTAACTATGCCCTGATGTTTGGCAAAATTTTTTATTACGTGGTTTCAGACTTCCTCTAAATGTAAGAGCTCAGCTAGACGAGCTTCCCTACGATCTCCCCCCTCATAAAAATCGTTAATGAACTAAAGAGTAGGAATCTTCAGGTGGATGGGAAATATAGGCTCTAGGTCGTAGACGAGGTGGAACGGAGAATCGCCAAGAGCAGCCTTGTAGCGGGTGCGATTAGCCCAAAGGGCAAAATGGAGCTGGGTATGCCAGTCCTTGGGATTCCTATCTAGCAACTTCTTGACCACAATAATCAAATTCTTATTCGTGGATTTGGCAAGGCCATTGCCTTGAGGGAAGTAATTGGATGAGAATTTGAGGGCAATCCCATAGTCAAATGCCCAACTAGCAAATTTTAATGAAGCAAAGGCAGGTCCATTATCACATACCAAAGCATACGAGCAGCAAAAATGATTTAAAATAAAACTTTCTAAAAAATTAGTAACTACTTCAGTCGTACATTGTTTACATGCTATTGCTTCTGTCCATCTGGTACAATAATCAGTAGCGGTAAGAATGTACCTGTGTCCCGTAGATGATGGAAGGCTTACCAGACCGATGAAGTTGAGACCCCATTGCACAAAAGGCCTTACCTCCAGAATGAGCTACAATGGGACAGCGACATTCCTCTCCCTGGTGGCAGCGGTCTGACACGTGTGACAGGAGCGAACATGGCAATGGGCATCCTTAAAGACGGTTGGCCAATAGTACCCTGCTCTCAATATTTGATGTGCTGTAGAAGGACCCGAGCCGTGGCCCGTACCAAATTTATTGTGAAACTCCCTCAGAACGCGTTCTGCTTCCTCCTTGCCAAGGCATCTTAAATAAACGCCCTTATGATTCTTCTTATAGAGAATAGAACCCTGCAACATATAACTATTACTTTTCAATCTCAGGGCCCTCTTCTGGACCCCTTGCAGATGCGGCAGACACTTGTGATTCAGCAGATAATAAACGACATCCTGGTACCATTTTCCCGGGAAGACATCTTCAAGCTGGTATTATTGTACCGTGAGTTCAGGTCCAGCCTTTGCTGCTGTTTCGGCCATTATATGGGTGAGTGCCTGCCCTCTTACCAATTTCATTGGTTGGATTTCTATATCATACTCTTGTAACAGGGTGACCCACTTAGCCCTTCGTTCGCCCAATTCATTTTGCATGAGCAGCATCTTGACTGTTGGGTCGGGGACAATGGCGAACACCTTGTTGCGTAGAATGTAGTGTCTAAATTTTTTTACTCTCCTGACGAGGGCGTACGCCTGCTTTTCTATGTTGTGGTAATGCAATTTAGCATTTTTGAGGGGGGCACTTATGAAGGTGATCGGATGCTCGTTTCCTTCATCGTCCTTCTGGGTCAACATGCTAGCATAGGAGTGCTCTGAAGCAAAGGAGTAGATATAGAATGGCTTCAGATAATCTGGGCTAACCAACATAGGTGCCTCAGCAATGGCCCGTTTGATTTCTTCGAAGGATTGCTTGGCGTTCGACGTCCATTCAACTTTGGCGTCTTGTTTGAGCATGGCATTGAGAGGTTTGACAATTTCTGCGAAACTTGTGATGAATTTTTGGACAAAGTTGATCTTTCCGAAAAAAGATTTTGATTCCTTCTTGCTGCCCGGGGGCTGAATCTTAAGTAGGGAATTGATGTGCTTAGGATCAATGGAGATTCCTTGTTCCGAAATGATGTGCCCAAGTAGCCTACCTTCGGTCACTCTGAAAATGCACTTCTTGGGGTTGAGAGAAACCTCGAATTCCCTATATCTTTGAAATACTTTACACAAGTCAGAGACGTGATCACCTCGCTTCTTGGAGAATACGGTCAAATCATCCATATAGATGATTATGCATTTTCCAATTAGGTCTTTGAAGGCGATATCCATAGCGCGTTGGAAAGTGGCGCCAACGTTGATGAGTCCAAACGAAATTCTTCTGTATGCGAACGTTCCCCACTTAGTGGTGAACGTTGTCTTGTGACGATCCTCATATTGCACCATTACCTGGTTATACCTAGAGTATCTGTCAAGGAAGGACATCATCTGGGAGCCGTTAACGATTTGCAGCACCTCATCCAGTGAAGGCACTGGATAGTTGTCTTGCTTGGAGGCATAATTTAGATTGCGGAAATCCACGCACAGCCTAATCTCTCCATTCTTTTTCCTGACCAGGACCAAGTTAGCCACCCACGTGGAATGCCTGATAGGAAAGATGATTCTTGTTGAAAGCAACTTTTGTACTTCCTTGTAAACAACAGGTTCCAGCAGGGCATTGATAGGGCGCTGCCGCTGGCGGAATGGCCTCACTTCGGTCTTGAGAGGGATGGTGTGGGTAATGACAGAAGCGTTGTAAGTTTTCAAATCTTCGTAACTCCATGCCACCACGTCATGGTATTTTTGTAACGCATCCGTGATCCCTCTTTTTTCCTCCGGTGTGCACACTTTGCTAATAAAAACATTCTTGATCTCCTTGGCTGTTCCAAGGTTATGTGCGTTGCACTGGTTACTGATGGCCTCCTTTTTTGTTTGCTAATTCTGATCTCTGATCTGATCTAAATCAAATATGCATTCCAACTGAACCATACCTCTAGGGATTGTGTTAGTTTTAAGGTTGATGACCCCTTCTATGTCCAATTCAGCTTCCTGCAAATTAGTTTCATCAATTATTTGAGCTGCAAAGATGTCAAAACTTGTGATGAACTAGAGGATATGCTTGTCGTCATTAAAGACCTGCAGGTGAGTAACATTATCTGGGACTGATGGCATGGATGTTAGCTCAATAATGAATTTCTTGAGCCCAGATAAAGAGAGGGGCTGCAACATGCTAGCTACTTGAGCCAAGACATCAGTTGTGCGATTCTGAGCATGAGGGATCAATTGTATGTTGAACACATCTAGGCCCTCTAGGAGATCCCAAACCCTGTGCCTGTAATTGGTGAGTCTCCGATCATGGTAGGAGTATAACTTCCTGACTTGCTTGACTACAAGTGCGGAATCCCCGAAGACTTGCAGTGCTTTCACATTTTTCTTTAAGGCCATAAGAAGGCCAAGGACCAAGGCCTCGTATTCTGCTACATTATTAGTGTAATTAAACTACAATCGGTGGGCAGTGAGAAATGTCTTACCCATTAGACTAATGAGTTTGATCCCTGCTCCAGTTCTTTGCCTTGACTTTGATCCATCAAATCAGAGCGTCCAGCACGCGGAAGATTCCTTATCTTCGGGCCTGATTGAGCTTCTGTTCCCTTTCAAACAGACGGCGGGTCTTGTGATCTTGGGGGGGTTTTCTAGTTTGAGGCAATGATGGACAGGTGGTTCTGCCGGCCTCTCCTTGGGCATTTTTATCAGAGGAGCAGCTGCTTTCTTAACATGCTCCACTACTGCTTGGCACAAGCAGCAATCAAATTCAGAGTGGGCAGCATTATGGACCCTACACCAGTTTGGCAACAAGAGATCCTAAAAATTCATTCTAGCTCTTAAGCTAAGCTAGTCTTTCGCGCATTTTTCCATGAACTCCTGGAAGCCATCGAGTAGTCCCCAGTCATCCTCTTTACCCAGCTCATTATCTGTTTCTATCAATGTTTCGGTATCTGGGGGCATTCGCACGGAATCCACCAAGGGACTGCACAATACTAGTAATACTTCATCCATACGCTCTTCCTGAAGCTCAAGCTCATTTTGGTAAGCCAGAGGGTGATAATTCCCTAAATCGGTCTCAGCGAACAACACCTCGCTGAGATTGTTGTATTATGTGATCATATACTTCATACGAGGTTCACGGTCGATACGGATCTAATTTGGCAGCCCCTTCCACGACAGCCACATATGAGAAAGATCTGTGGCGGTATATCCATTCAGTGCCTTAGTGAACTCCCTTCCCAAAATAATGTCGTAAACATTGGGAATGTCTGCCACTTGGATATCGATGACCTGCTGTATCTGCGGGTCTACGGCAACTTGCATGGGAATGCGATTTATTTCGCCCATGATGTTGATCTCTGTTTTGTCCAGCTGGGTCACCTTTCTCTTTGAAGGCGTGGGGGTGATGCCAAGAGCCTTGCATACGGCCAAGGGCATGACATTGGTAGACGCTCCTGAATTGAGCAAGCAGTTGTGCAAGTTCTTTCCAAAGATCCTAATGGTGGTCAGAAAATGGGGAGTTTCTGGTCTCCCTTGGAGGATGCCTATAGGTGTGTCCATTTGAGCTGCCTAACCCTTGTTCTTATCATTAGTCATATCCATAGTTTGCTTATATTGCTGATCCTTAGAAAACTGCTTGGTGGCCCTTTCTAGCTCTTTTTCGGTTCGCCTACTTCCTGACTGGTTTACGGAGGCATCGTTCCTTCCCCCAGTATTCTCCCATATCTCAGGTTCTTTCCTAGGCTCTTCAAAAGTTACCCTCTTAGCTGGGGTCTCTTGTATCATATTAGAGGACGGAGTCCCATTCAGAGCCCTGAAGAAGGCATGCCTCACGGTAGGAACTTTGAGTAATTCAAAGGCTGACAAACTAATTTTTACCTTCTTAAACTCTTCTGCCACATATTCGCCCATTTGCTCAATTTGGAGCTGAAAGCTTAGCCTCTAGCGGAACTAGGGGTTTGAATCTTGGTTTACCCAGGCAGATTTTGGGGTTGGCCCTGAGGCTAACTTTGCGGTTTGTTTTGGGATTGGTTCTTGTTGAGATATTGGGCAGGTATATGAGGGAGCCCCGAGTTATTGCTGGCATTTGGATCAGGTGGGGTGGCGAAGTTGTTTGGTGGGGTAGAAATTGTGAAGGGTCCACCCGCTTGCCTATTTCTAAGGAAGTATGGACTCGACCGCTGATGGAACATGTGGACCTCATCCACAAATGGTTCCTCTTCATCCACCGGACCATTATCTACTGAATCAAAAAGCTGAGCTAAAGTTTGTTTTTTACTTACCTCTTGCGCTTTCTCATCCTCAACAAGAGCAAGCTCAGCTTCGGGCTCGTTGTGGTCACCTCGCAGAAATGGTGCCTGATTGACCACCAGACATGAAGAATCGTAGGGCTCAGATGGGACGATGTCCCTGCAGTTGGCATTGTCGACTAGATTTTGTACCTCCACCTGGAAGATTTCAGCAGCTGTCTGGAACTCGAGACAATCCAGCTCAGAATGTCTGCTGGTTTTGTGAAGTTGACACCATCCAGACAGGGCTGCCTCGGCCAAATATACACTGCTGGATATTTTGTCGTTGCTTGCCGGTTGATCAAAAGGCATGGAAACACCACCATTGTTGGGCTTGGTGTTCCACGTGCGATTTTGCCTCTAAGAAGGTCTTCTTTCTGTATTTTGATTAGAATTCTGCCCCCTCTCATAATTCTGCCCTGAGGAGGTGCCTACTTCCCGATTATCTCTGTTGTCTCTATTGTCCCGAGACTCTCGACTGTCCCTGTTGAGATTGGCCTAGAAGTTGCATTGGGAGGCCTGCAACTAATTATTCTAGTTCTTTAGATGCATCATCTCCGTGGACATCTTCTTGATCATCTCCGTTAATTCTTCTAGTTTATCCTTCTCGGTCGCACTTCTAGGCGACGGGGCCAGATTTTGGAGAAAAGCGGGCGGGGCCGCTGGCTAATTTTGATAGGCTGGAGGAAAGTTCGGCCCTAACAAGTACAATGGCGCCTGGGGCTATTAGGAATACGCCTACTGTTGCAGAGCAACCTGGGAATAGTTGTACTGCTGCTAGGGCTGTAAATAGGAAGTCGCGGGAGGTGCATAGTTCAACAGCTGCCCCGGATGGGGAACCATAGGCAATTGAGGCACCTGGTTTATCAGGGGGTTTGGTGAGCAAACATCTGATTGAGCCCTTGAATCTGCATCGGATGGGCTACCGGCCCCAAAGAGGGCAATGGGCTGGAGATATTTTGCCCCAAGTCCGCACTGGCCACAATGGCTTCCACATAGGCAGCCAGTAGGGTAGCGGGTGGCGGGCGCATCCTTTTTACCAAGGCTGACGTAAGGTTGTCCAAGGCCACGTAATAGACTGGGAGAGCTTCCACATCATTATGGACGTACGGATCCTGAAGCCTCATGTGAGCCCGATGGAAATGATCATTGAAAGAGCTGATAGGTTCGTTGACTTCCCTTCTAATAGACATGAACTATTGGTAAAGGTCCGCGGGGTTGACAAGGATCTTGTATTTCTACAAAAAGGCATTCTTCATCAGGTTCCACGAGGTGATGGATCCCCTCGGCAAATTGATGTACCAGTAGAAGGCCTCTTCTCCCAATGGATGCGGAAAGAGGCGACACGCAACATCTTCGTGATCCACTTGCATTTCAGTGATCGCCGTTTCGAATATCTTGATATGTTCCTCAGCTGTTTTTTGCATGTCGCGTGGATGGAACTTCGAACAAAAGCCCTCCAGATTCTTGGGCATATCATTGTAAACAGAAAAATGTATCGACAAAGGGTTATACGCAAGCCAAGCCATGGGGGGAGGCGGAGGTGGCACTTGCTATTGGAGAACAAGGATTTGAGGTTGTATTGGCAACACAACCACAATATGGGGCTGCCTTTGAGCTATGGCCGCCTTGGCTGCGCCTTGGGCTAAAAGGGCCGGGAGAGGAGCGAACCCCTGGCTGCCGGAGATAAGATGCGCAAATGATGTTTGAGATGGTTGGGTGGAAGATGAGGGCCAGTCAAATGAAGGTGGGGCTGAAATGGAGGTGGATAGAATGGAGGAAGAGGAAGAGGCGGTGCTACTTCCTTGTGCTCGTTTTGCCCTCGTGGGAGGCTGTAACTCTTCAAATTCTCCCTTGTTTGGTGTTGATCGCAAAACTCTCTAGAATCTCTCCGGGGAGAATGATCCAATCCGATCCAACTTTACTTTCTCTTTCAACTTGGTATTCTCGTCAAGGCCCTCCTTCTAGCGCCAGTTCTATTGATGGTATTTTTATACACCCTTTCAGCACAGGTAATGCGTAGGTGCATTACCTCTCTTGAAAGACAATCTTCCACAATCGGATTGCAGAACACTATTCCAAGGTCTCTCGGATGTAAGGTCATAATAGTGCTTAGATACCTCAGTAGTTTGATGTGATTTGCTGGAATCACAAGGCAGTCTTACAGAAAATACAAAGTGTGGACATAAAGCATGAAGTGGGATTTTGAAATGGAGTTCTTGGGATAATGGCAGTTAGGTGTTGGCTGTAGGTTCAAACAGCAATCTTGAACTCCGTTTAGTTTTTTGGATTTGGCTTTACAATGTGCAATGAACCTTGGTATTGTTCAGTTTCTAAAAAAAGAGCGAAGAGAAGGAAAAGTTCTTAAGTCTAAAGCTTGTAATGAATAGTGACAGTGGAGTCCCTGCAATGGATAATTCCTTAAAACAATATCCCACTTAACCAGGGATTTCACAGTATCATGGAAATTGTGCTATCTTTTAAGGGCTGCAGATATTTCATCCTTCATCCACCATATACATGCATGAATTAAAGATAAATGTTTGGGGCAGCTTCAAATCAAGTCTAGGCTAACTTTGCACAGCTATCTGCCTTCAGCAAACAGCAAAAAGTATGGACTAAGGGATCATCAACAATACAGGAATTTTCACAAACACCAAACAACATTCCTCAGATTCAACTAAATACAGTAAATAGCTAACTAAACAGCCACAAGATCTAAACTAAACATGTGAACTTGGAGAAATGAATCAAATGGCAGGAGAGAAATCAAGGAAATACACAAAGTCAATGATATTTCTTATAAATTTCTACAGTATGCTTTTACAACAACTCAACTCCCACTTTTGCAAATGAGGGGAGTGCTCTATTTATAGCTTTCTAAAAGTTAAATGAATGGCCAAGATTCATTACAATTGTCTGGCCAAGATTCATTACAAAATAGGGTTTCACCTACCCACAAATAGATTTTCAATTTAAAAACATTCTTTGTCCCTTCCCTATTTCGTCATCTAGTGGATGACACTATTGCTCTTTCATCTTGTAGCTAATTGATGTTTTTTTGGCTATAGCTACTCTTCAGGGAAGTCTTCTTGTTTGGCTGGGCTGTCCTCTTGCTCCTCGGAAGCTGCATGTTCAACGTACTTGAGGATGACAGCCTGGAGCTTATCTACCTCGAGGATCTCGCATCTTAATGCTTGGTAACTCCATTATTTGGCGTTCTCTTCCAACCGCTTCCAATCATCGTCATACTTTGAGCGTTGGTCTCTGAATAGCTCTGATCGATCGAAGGCACGGGTGGCAAAACTTAGGAATTCCGTGCTGATTTCTCCAGCTGCCCCATCCTTCATCCTCTCCTAGAAGTATGACTTCACCTTCTCGGCATCCATTTGCATCGTGGGCATATCATAGCCCGTTATTAGCTTGAGATACTCGGTGCATTCTGCCCATATTTCCTTGATCCACACAACATCTGGGTCCACTCTGCTCAGGATTTGCTCCAGCCTGTCCCTTCAGTTGTTGAGGTCTCTGTGCCACACATCCACTAGCCAATGATCTGCTTTCTTCAGCTCTAGCTTTTCTTCCCATGTGCTCTCTGGCATCTGAAGGATGGCTTCAACCTTTGGGAAGGCAGAGTCGTAGATTGCAGGGAAATTGGTGCAGAGATTCCTCGTGCTTTCTAGGGATTGGGTTAGGTCCAAGAACTTATTGGCTATTTGCACAGTCCTGTTGATCCCCTCGTTTTCGATGCTTACGGCCTGTCGGAACCAATCCTCAGTGGTCTTCTCTAAGTTTTTCCTTCTTTCCAATTTATCTATCAGTTCCTTGGAGAGCAGTTGTAGTGTAGCAATGGAGGTGGTAGGCAGGTCATCTATTAAGGACCATTGCTGAATGTAGTCGGTTAGGGTAGTAACTTGTGCCTTGAGCTCATCCTTGGTGACCTTGTCCTGCTTGATCAGATGTACCATCGTGGCCACTGACTCCTCCAGATGTTCGACCTTCTGCTCCCTAGTCGCTGTCCCTAGGTCAATGGTGGAGATATTGTAGCTCACTCTGGTCTGGTAAATTGTAGGCGTCGCAACTTGAGCTGCTCGGGAGCTGGAAGCATCCATTGTTATCTTGGAACAGACCTTAGGCTTCTTCTCCTTCTTTGTTGTGGTTAGGAATCGAGCCAAGATGTTTTCCAATCTTGCCCTTGGGTCCTTCAGAACAGGAGTAGTCTTTTCAAGTTGTTTCTCCAACCAGTCGGGCATGGCAGATTTGTCCTCGGGTGCATCATGGCTACCCTCACCCTTTTCAGTTATAGGTAAGACTTCTGCCTTCTTTTCCTTTTGGGGCTCTTCCTTCTCTGTGGTAGCTTCCTCCTCCTCGTCGGAGTCTCTATAAAACATGAGGCGTTAGACGGGCAGCCTGGTGGACAATATTCGGGTGGGATCTTCTTCCTTAGCTGCCTCTTCTTCTTCCTTCTCCTCAGCAACCTTGGCCTTGGGGCTCTTCACAACATGGGTCTCGGCCTTCGATAAATCCTTTAGCGGCTGCTCCTCCGTCGGCTGCCCCTCTTCAATAGATGGTGACTTTTCTGCCTCCTCCCTGATATTTTTCAGTTGCTGAGCCGACTCCTCCTCAAGGTCCTCATCAAATGTTTGGATAACCTCCTTGGCACCCGAGCCATCTTCTTCATTTCCGCTCTTAGAAGAGCCTATCTCTTCTTCCTTATAAGCCACCTTGTCGATGGTCCTGTGTTCGTACTTGGGGTGCTCGTAATAATCATCAGCCTCCTCCTCTATAGGCTTCGAGGCTTCCTGTTCCTGCTCCTCCAACTCCTCTGAGATTTGCATTGTGGCTTCCATGGCTGGTGGTCGCATTGGCGGTTGTGAAGGCTGAGCCGTTGCGAGGACTTGTGCAAGGGCCGCTTGGAGAGCTGGATTCATCAGTATTTGTGAGAGCTCAGGGGGAAGGTTCTGCATATGTCTAGTGAGGGCCTCAGGCATGGCGGCGATGGGAATGGGCGATGTAATCATAGCCAGGGGGAGGGACGTAATAGGTGACATGGCAGCAGAAGAGGAAAGGGAAGTGGTCATGCCGGAAGAGTAGTCAATAATGATTACTGACCCGGTTGTGGGCGACGGGGTGAGATGGACAGAGATGTCCACTGCCGGCGGATATGAGAAGACCATAGCCTGAGAAGCGGGTGGTGCGCCAGGAGGGGCAGGGAGAAGCAAGGTAGGTTGTACTTCTGTTGTTGTCACTGTTTGCTTGAGCCTCTTGGGGGATGAGCCTCCCATGTCCTTCGCTTGCTCCTTGGGGTCTGCAGATTGCGCCGTCTGTGTTCCTTTCCTCTTTTGCGACCTGGTAACCGGGGGAGACTTGGAAGTCTCACCAGCTGATGCGGTGGCGGCAACATCCTCCATGGCGCTTGGCTCACTCTTGAACGCCTCATAAGTTAGGACCACTCCTCGTTGCCTCAGTTGCACCACCTGCCCATCGACGCACTCCTTAGTGCGGGTTATGATCGGCTGGGTGATTGTGTCTAGGTTGTCAACCTCTTGCTCGTCCTAGTCTATTAAGGGGATTGCCAGGTTGGCAACTGTCGAGTACCTTGGATGCATAAGGGTGGACTCATCTTCCTCGAGTTGGTCTGATACCTAGAACAGTTGCACTCTTCTTAGGAACTGTACGGTCATGCGCATGTAGTGTCTCATGCGGACCTCCTTGTCGTCTTGGCAGTCTGCCTAGAAGTCTTCGACGCAGTATTGGTGAGCATATGCCGGCCCAAGCGCCTTCCTGACATGGCCATGTGGGTCCATTCGTGGGCGAGCCGTGCACCAGTCAAAGTTATATTCTTTAAGCTCTTTCTCTGAGTTGCTGGTGCATTGGGATGTCTGCAGTCGATACTAGCCCTGGCCAAGGGTCATGGGATAGGGGATCCCTGCTACGTGCTTGTTTCCGAAGACTGTCTGAATGTGTTGGAGCTGTCGGGAAAGCTCTAGGAGAATGATCTTGTCGTTTGGGTACCTTGGCAACTTGTTTGGCCGTTTTGTGAATCCCTGGGCACGGATGTAGGTGAACTTGGGGAGCTGGATATATAGGAAGGCATACTCCCTCAGGAGCGCCCTGGCACTGTGAGAAACCCTCCTTTCGAAGTCTCCGGCAATCAATCTGATAATGTGGCCTATGAAGGCGTCGTTGACCCGGCAGGACTCCTTGAAGTTTCGGTACTGGAGTTGAGGGTACTTATCGAACGGCTTGAGCCCTCGCCTGTGCCCCTGGTCCGGTGCCACAAATAGTCCACTATATTGTCTCTGACCTACTAGGGAGTATACCAAGTAAGAGGTCATATAGAACTTGGAGCTCTTCTTGACATTTACAAACTGCTCATGGAAGCAGTTGCTGATGATGCGTCCCCAGTCGAATGAGGTCTTGGTGTTAACATCTTCATTCCCTCGCAGGATCTGCTTAATGTAATATGCCATCCATTCTTGGAAGTAGGCGGCTTCCGGGAGACCCATGACCCTGCTTAACATGGTCACCAAGTCGTGATAATCTTCATGAAAGTCATTCGGAATAGCTCTTGGGGAACCTTTGCAGCGCTGCCCTGTCTCTCCTTAAGCCAGTAAATGTTAATTGATTTCTTGCAGCCCAATAGATTGGCATCCCATGCCGCCTAGCACTGTTCTAAAGTGGGGACCTCCATGTGTGGGAATTTGGGAATGTGGAATATTTTTGTGATCCCTTCTGGCGACATGTCGGTGAGGATGTTCCCCTCCTTGTCCACGATTGTTCTTGTGTCAACTTGGTAGGCTTCTTGGTAATCCATTACGAGTTTGGGTGCCACCAGAGAGGGAGGGTAGCCGGCAGCCTTGGCGATTCCATTTTGATGTATCAATCTAGCATTCTTTGTTTTAGGGTCGACCTTGACCCTCTAGGTGAACTCATCTATGTCCACCTGGCTGATGTTGGTATCTGAGATCTCTTTCCAGTTTGTTGAAACCTTTGACTGGAGCAACTCACCTTGGAACTGAAACTCCATCTGATCTTTATCATCTTTTCCCTGAGCGGCTCTCCTAGATTTCTTGCCCTTATCCTTTTCGGTGGAGGCCCCTGAAGTTCCTGCAGCCGATTCCATATGTTCTGCAAGCAAGGGAAAAGTTAGTGCAATGAAACATCAAAGTGTTAATGTTAGTCCATATTTCAAAGGTAACACCTAAATAATTATTCAAGTATAACATAAATTTCATCCTTAGGCAATATCGATGTTCGTTTTGGGGCGTTTGGACAATCTGGGCCTGGAGGGCCGGACTTCCCTGGCAGGAATGTTGTCTGGAAGGGAGAATGCAGCTGAAAGTTCTCAGGGACCCTCCTTGGCCAAATTTTGATGCTTTAAGGGGCTCATGATGGAGAACAACAAATTTTAGGAGATGGGTCGAAGTCAGATTTTGAATTTGAGTATGTTTGGATCAATTAAAGGAGCTTCGGAGGTTCCAGGCCAGGAAGCTGTCAGGAGAAGGTAGCTGGCAATGGCGGGCAGCAGGCAGAAGTCCAGCCGAGGAAGTCCGGCGGTGGAAGTCCGAGGGCCGGGATTCACGAGGCCAAAAGGCGGCCGGCATGGAGGGTATGACATTTAGGCATAGTGGCATTCGGACCTCTGGGGCCCAGTGGCCAGGAGGATGCAGTGCAAAGGCTACCATGAGATATTTGCAATGTTCGGGCGATGGTGGCGATCCGGCTTCCGGGGCTAGGGAGGCGGGGGGACGAGAGCTGGGGGCCACCTCATTAATTTTGCGCTGATTTGAACAGCGGCGGCGGTGGGGACTCCAGAGCCGAGCAGCTGGAAAGACGGGAGATGAGGGCCGCCGCGCAGTTTCGACATCGAACGGGAGATGGTGGCGGCGAAGGAACCACTACGGCCCGAGGGGTAGGCAGTCGGTAGGGTTCCGCCATGGAGGACAGCAGAACTGTCACGGAGTTCCATAGACGGAACCCCGGACGACCGGGCCCAGAGGATCCTGGGCCAGGGCGGAGCTTGGGAAATATCCTAGCTGGTCAAATGAAGCCCAGGACCTGGGAAGTGGATGGCCGAGGCACGAAAAACAGCACCGATGGCGGAGCGGATGGCGGGTTCCAGGGTTTGAAAAGTAGGGTAGATTGGGTTGTCCAACGTGCGTACAAAGGCCAATGGAAATCTGAGGGAGGAGATCCGATGGACTGGGCCCGGAGAGGTGGATCGCCGTCGGTGAAAGTTTGGCGTTTCAGTTTGACGGCGAAGACAAGGTTCGGACCCTGGAAGATGGATTGCCCTACGCATAGAACAGCCGTGCGAACGAAAAGTTCTGAATACGCGGTAAGGGCAACCTCGAAAGGTTTTGGCAAATTCCAAGACATGGGTTATGGGCGCGATTTGACATTCTTCAATTTTATGCCAATTTGATTAATTTTTTAATTACTTAAATCCCCCGAAATGATGAAAAAAAGATGGGAGGGCACACGGGGACGGCCTACCTCAGATACACTATATGGTGAGGCATGAAGTCCACTGGGGATCGTCAGAGCGTATTTGATGGTGACAATCGAGACGTTGCAGAAGGCAGTGAGCTCCAGTTGGTCGCTGCTCATATTCACTTCAATTCACAAAGTGAAAATGACACTGGCAGACCATGCATTATATACCCCACCTACCATTAATGCGCGCATTAATTGCATGTACGGTTGCACGAAAGTTGGTGGAATTTGAAATTGAGTCGGCGGTGGCGGCGGAGACCTCGGGGCTCGGCGGCCGGAAAGATGCGGAGCGACGGCCGCCGTGATTTTGCGATGACTTCGAACGACCACGGCGAATACAGACCTGGGACCCGGATGCCGGGAAGCCACGAGGGCTTCACCGCCGAGATATTCACGCTGCATGGGTGACGACGGCGGCGAGCAGAAACTTGGGGCCTGAGGGGCGGGTGACCACCGGTGAGCCGCCGTTGCCGACGGCAATCCCAGGACGGAAGTCTGGACACAGACTTCTGGGGACTGGGGCCCGAAGGGGTAGATGTCGCTGGGGAAATCTCCGATGAAGTTTGAATGGAAGACAGCAGGGCAGGCCCCGAGGGGCGGAAAGACACCCTAGGAACACCACAAAGGGCGGCGAACGCAATGGGGAAGCCCAATAAGGGAACCCTGGAGGCCCGAGCCCGGAGGGGCCCAGGGTCGCCCAAAGCCAAAATGCCGAAGAGACTCCCGAGGCCCACGAAGGGCAGCAAAAAGAACCAAAACGGAGGCATGGTCGATTTACGATAAAACTTTTAGAACAACATCGACCACGCGGAACATGAAAAAAAGAGGGGCACGCAAAATGAGGTAGCCTCGAAGGACCCGACAAGGCGAAAGAAAAGAGGGTCCCCGTTCAGAACGGGGCGTGTGTGCTAAGGGCACAACAAGAAGGATGGCAACTTCCTATCTAGAAATCTCACTGGTCATGGTCGAATGAAAGTAAAGAGTGCATGTTCACCTCTCCAATTTGATGGAGAGGTAGGGGGTTCTAAAAATTTCAAAAAATCACAACTTGAATAAACTCAAACAATTCTTTCTTATTCATCCACTTTTAACTCATCATACTCTACATAAAGCACTTGTTCTCCAAACTAGTAAACACCCAAAACTACAAATAGGGTACAAAACTCTTACCAAACCTTAAAAACCTTTTGAACAACATCAAATTAATAGTTTCAAGCCAAATAAAGTCTTCAACAACTCTTTTTCTCTCATTTTCCAAACATTCACTCACAATAAGCTTGTTGGCTAGTAGTATTCCCCAAGGAAAAATAATGGGCATAATTTTCAAAAATTAGCGAATCTACCAAACTAGAGCACAAATTCAAGGACCCATTTTGGCCTCTTTGAACATATAAAAATTTCAAATAGGATTGTTTTGTAACAACACCCTCTAAAATAAACTATCCTTCACCAACTAGGCCCAATTAGGCCACATTAACAAAGCAACTCTAAGAAATTATTCCCCTAGATCCTCAAAATCTATTCAAACACTCTCTTAATAGGTGAAAAATTTCCAAAATCAATAATTTCATCATTAGTAACACTCATTTATGTATCCAAACTCTAAACCTTTGTTTTAAACCAAATTAGACATACCCAAATGTGGGTTTATTCAAAATCAGTACTCCAGGCCCTATTTCAATTGGAAAAATATTCAAAAACTTCAAAACTGACCTGTACATGCTTAATCCACCATTACCTGATTGATTCCATAGTTTTTATACAAACCCTACACCCAAAAGCATCACTTTTCATCAAATTCTTGTAGAATTTCAACTAGAAAGCAATACATCTTTTGAAAAAAACCTTCCCTACTCTTAGAAACACCAAATCACAACATCATACACCTAAGAGAACCATTCCAAGAAATTAATACCAATTGCACTAGTTGGAAAAGCTTGATTTCCCACATTACCCTGTCAAATCCTTAGTTAGAGAGTTCTTTACCCGTTTCTAGAAAAGAGCTTCCAAATAATTTTTAATTCAATGAAAATCAATCAAACTAAAACCAGAATGTAGTTAAATAATGTCCTTATAAAATTCAATGCATCATAGTCTACTAACCCACTGTACAGAACCATATAGGGGCCTATAACAGAGAATTTCTGGTAAAAACACAAAATTTATAGTAAAAATAGGGTTTATATTATTATTTCTTATTCATATACACTTCTCCAAACTTTCCTCGAGGATTTCAAGTCTTTTAAAAATCCAACTAACCTGAATAAATTCCTACAACCTTCTTTTAAACTAAATTCTTGAGTGCCTTGACCATTGGGCTTCCAATTGTTACATTTTTGCATTTTTTTCATATTGACAACTTTTCCTAAATTTTGCAACTTTTAATAAAATTACTTCAAACTAACCAGATATCAAATGAAATTACAAACGGTCTATTATGCCCTTATTATAATGTAGAAACATCAAAAGTGAACAAAAAATGAAGAGTTTCTTCATGGAGGCATGAAATTTTCATGGTGCTCTTGCACCAAACTCCTAGCTGAAAGAAATCCTAAGCCCTCTTGGATTGAGGGTAGTAACAGGTCTTCATACTCTATATGCTCCTCCTAGATGTCCTTTATGCACTGCTTCTTGTCCTCTTTGAAACAACTCTCCTTGGTTCTCATTTTCACTTTTGTTTTCAACTTGTCAAAGCAAACTAGCCTTCTAATTGTCTTGTCACCTTGAATATGATCCTATATGCTTTGATGTATCCCAATCTATGTCTCAACACCTTTCTCCTCTTCCATGATCTATTTCATCTTGACTTTTGGTTTGTTTCTCCTTAAAATTACTATCACAAGAAGAAAGTGATAGATGTCTTCCTTGTCCTTTTTCCTTTGCAATGTATTCATGATCTTTGCATTTTTTTTCTCTCCCATCTGATATTCTACCTCTCTATATGTTTCTTTCTCAAGGCTACCAATCTTTGATATGAAAAAACTAGAAAAACTACTATCCTCCTTTGCAAACAATGAAGAAAACATTATGTCACCATACCTTTGCAATATCATATCATCCTTGACCTTCTCTTCAACATTAAGTTTTGACACCAACTCATTATTTCCCTCCAAAATCATTTCATCCTTCACCTCTACTGTCTTTGTGCCTTCAAACTCTTATATGGCTACAATCTCTAAGTTCTCTTCTTTTTTGGTTTGTTCTTCTTCTTCCTCTACCATCTTCACTTGTCTTCTCCTTTGAACTATCTTCTTATTGGGCAACACAAACTTCTTCTTCATTTTCAAGTACCAACTGAGTGCTCTTTTGAGCAACTGTTCCATCTCATATTCCATCCTTTTCTCATCTATTCCATAGCTTGCCTTATTTCTCTTATCTCTTTCTCAACTTCTATTTGCCTCATCTTTTCCTCTTTCCTCAGGGCCTTTTTCTTCGATCTTCCGTTCCAAAAATTTAAAACAATCACAACATGACTAAACTCAAATAATTCTTTCTTATACATCCACTTTTATCTCATCATACTCTTCACAAAGCACTTGATCTCCAAAATAATAAACACCCAAAACTAAAAATAGGGTACAAAAATCTTACCAAAACCTCAAAACCTTTTTAACAACATCAAATTAATTGGTTCAAGACAAACATGTCTTCAAAAACTCTTGTTCTTTCATTTCCAAACATTCACTCAGAACTGTCCTTCAACAATTGAGCCCAATTAGGCCACATTAACAAAGAAACTCTCAAAAATTATTCCCTTAGACCCTCAAACACTATTAAAACACTCTTAAAAGGTGACAAAATTCCAAAATAAAAAAAATTCATCAATAGTAACACTCATTTATGTATCCAAACTCTAAACCATTGTTTTAAGCCGAATTAGGCATACCCCAATGAGCGTTTATTCAAAATCAATACTCTAGGCCCTATTTCACTTGGAAAACTATTTAAAAACTTAAAAAATGACTTTTACATACTTAATCCACTATTACATGATTGATTCCATAAGTTTTATATAAACCCTACACCTAAAAGCATCACTTTTCATCAAATTCTTGTAGAATTTCAACTAGACAACAATACATCATTTGAAAAAAACCTTCCCTTCTCTTGGAAACACTAAATCACAACATCCTACACCTAAGAGAACCATTCCAAGAAGTTAAGACCAATTGCACTAGTTGCAAAAGCTTGATTTCCCACATTACCCTATCAAATCCTTAATTAGAGAGTTCTCTACCCGTTTCTAGAAAAGAGCTTACAAATCATTATAAATTCATTGAAAATAAATCAACCTAAAACTAGAATGTAGTTACTTAATGCCCCTATCAAATTCAATGCATCATAGTCCAATAATCCACTGTACGTAACTGTATAAGGTCTTGTAACAGAGAATTGCCAATAAAAACACAAAATTTATAGTAAAAACATGGTTTTTCTTATTGTTTCTTATTCATATACACTTCTCCAAACTTTCCTCAAGGATTTAAATTATTTTTAAACTCCAAAAAACCTAAATAAATTCCTACAACCAGATTTTAAACTACCTTTTTGAGTGCCCTGACCTTTGGGCTTCCAATTGTTTCATTTTTGCAATTTTTTTATATTGACAAGTTTTCCTAAATTTTGCAACTTTTAACAAAATGACTTCAAATTGACCAAATGACTCAAATGACATTGCAAATGGTCTATTATGACCTTATTATAATGTAGAAACATCAAAAGTGAATCAAAAATCAAGAGTTGCCTCATGGAGGCATGAAGTTGTCATAGTGCTCCTAAACCACAATTTGATGAGCTGCAATCTGAAAAAAAGATTTCAATGAGGGTTTTAGAATATGTTTATTAAAATGAAAATACAACCAAGATCCAATAATGAGCATATATAGATTTTTACAATATCGAATCATTTACCTGTTTCAATGGTTCTATGAGATTTCCCATTATAGATGCTTAAATCATTAATGATGTAAAAAAAATGAATTTACTTCTATGCCACTTCACATTAGAAACACTTCATAGAAACTCAAAACCCTTAGAAATAAAATATTAAGGAATGATCATCATTTGTTAACAACCTCTTCCACAATCTTTCTGCAGTAGTTTATCCATTTATATATAATATATATTACATAATATTAATATAATATATATTATTTCATATATATACTATATGTTATATATATAATAATTAATATGTATACTATATATAATATATAGTATAGTATACAAAAAATATGTACTATATAGTATAATATAATAATATATATATATATATATTAATATATATAACATAATATTATATATATTAATATATAATATACTAATACATAATATATAATATATTATATATAATAAATAATATTATATATTTATGTATTATAAATACGTAATACGTATATATAATACATATTATATAATATTATGAATTATAACTAATATAAAAATTTATAATGAATGGATATCCATTTAATAACGAATATCCATTACGAAAGGATATTCATTTTGGTTCAGTATTACTAAACCAAAATGGATATCTATTTAGGATTTGGTTTGGGCTAGAAAGTCAACCCAAAAAAAATGTTTTTTAGAATTTGTTTAGTTTACCGAAGTTCACCCTTGTGGATGACAATTTTTTTTTGACCTGATTTTCATCAAACGAAAAGGGTTTGTAGAAAAAAAATTCTGCTTTCCACCAATATATATTTTTTCTTTATTTTGAATTAAATAAATAATTATTATTGATTTTCTACCTACATTATGTCTAAAGTCCTGATTGAAAAAATTCTATAACTTTTAAACTACCTAATGTTAGGGTTAGAGATGGTAGATATCTAGCAATTAAATGCAGATAAACTAAAACACACACATAATAAATCATAACATAGAGAATTTAATGTGGTTCACCCAATCTGGGCTACATCCACCAAACCACAGCCATCCAATACTTTTATTATCCAGTAAAAACCCTATTACAATCTTGCAAATAATCGCATTTTTCATCATACTATAATACCCAACCGAACCCCTTTTTAACAAGCTTAGAAGCTTCCAGACTTAGGGTTCTACAAAATTGGATTTTTCTTTTTTCATTGATTTTTCCCTTTTTCAGTGATGACATGCCGGGGTGTATAGTACACCATGGGCTATATAGTATAGCATGATTAGTCGCCACATACCAACACCTAACATTTTTTGAATCTACAAGATGCACTACATTCTATGTTTCGCCTACTATAGGATAAAAAAAATGAATTTCATAATTTTTTGACCAAGTTATGGTTGTTAGACATAGACGTTTTAATAATTTTGAAAATTTCTAGTAAAAAAATCATAACTAATTATTTATGTGGAAAAAAATTACAAAAAAAAATCTAGCACATCTATGTGTCCTCTACTTATATTTAAAAAATTAGAAAAAAAATATTATGTTTTTCTTGTACTTAGGGTGGTCAGACACACACTTGCTTCTTATCTTTTTCCTGAAAAATTTAGTACCAGTGCATTGAAATTTCAAATTTTATCAAAACAAATTTACTTTTTCCAAAAAAGGACTAGTAGCCTAGAAACTACATTCAATTTGCTACAACTTTTGTTCTTACATATTTTTTAAATTATGTTAATAACCTATTCAAATTTTTATGTCAAGTTGCCTAACTCCGATTTTCTGAATTTTCATTGCTACTTAGAGGCCTAGTTTGGACCCACATGATCCTACACATACCTGTGAATTAGATTATTCTTAAAAAAAAAGAATTATTTTGTAGAGAGAACCAAATATTTTTTTAAATTTTTTTTCCCTCTAAGGTAGTACAATAGGAATATATAAGGTTTGAGAATTATTTATAATATTACCATTTGTTGATATATTAGTTTTTCTATAAGGGTGACCCCACAATACATGTTTACAATTTTTGGGAGATCCTAATTTTTGCTGAAATCACATATTTTTAGAAAATATAATGATTTAAGCCTTGAAAATTTCCATTTAGAGGATTCTAATTGAAGAGGGTTTGATCAAACAACCTTAGATCAAACCCCCTTGGATAGAATCCTACCAATTTTAAACCATACCTATAATAGAGTCTCTTTTACACCTATCAAAATGCTAAAAAAAAACCACTTTTGATTTACCTTTTGGGGGATCAAATGAATTCATTTAAAATTTATTTTTTGTAAGTATGTATTCCTTATTATAAGCTTCCCAAAAAGTATAATTTTAAATAAATTTAATTTCATTATTATATTTATTTTCTTTTTCTTGTGAATGTATATTTTTCACCAAAAATCAAGCTCTCTATTCTACACATGTGGACAAATACTAGATTATCCAAAAGAAAAAGAAAAATTATCAATGCACTATATATTGATGTCCATGATCCAACAAAGGAAAATAATTTAAATTTTGATACATACAAGAAAAATTATGTTTTAGCTAGTAAATGATGTCTAAATTGTAACTAGTTTGACTTTGAAACTTAACTAAGAAAAAAACATTCAATGAAATGCTATGAAACCTATTCCATGCACTAGATATTGTAGTTACAAATCCAAATCCAAATTCAGAAAAAAAACTATCCTTCATAGAAAAAAAAGTAAAGTGTTAGCCAGTAACATCACTCTTTAAAAATGGTGTTTATTGTTAAAAACTAGTTTTTAAAGGAGATGGAAAAAGAAGTGAATCTGATTCAAATT
>VDFB02021522.1:0-19041 GCA_007258455.2 Sequoia sempervirens | reverse complement strand
GACAAAGATGAAGATTGATTATAACGACTCTTGTTCGAACGCACGCACAACACTTAATTAATTAAATAAGAATATTTAATTAATCCTCATGTACACGCAATTGAGTTAGAACTGGACGATTGACTGACTTGACGAAGAGATTACCCGAGACAGCCACTCAGACATTAAATCAAGAAGTTAAATCAATGATCAAAATAGATGTCGAATGAATAAAAGTGAATACTTAGATAACTCACATAATTATCTAAAATATAGAGAATGTTAAATAGAATTAATGAATTAATAATTCATTTAATTCACATCAATATTCAAGAATAATTAAAATAAATAAGATCATTTAATTAAATGATGAAGGGATTTTAATGAACAATTAACAAATAAATGAATCATTTAATTATAGTTGAAATGATAAAGAATAAATTAACAAGAATTTATTTAATTTCCACAAGACGGATAAGAAGACTAGTAACATACTAAAAAGTGCTTTATTTAATTAACTCTATAGAATAAAGAAAGGGAATTAACTCAATAATTAAGATTATTTAATTAATAAAGAAATAAAGAATGAATTAATTAAATAATTAATATTATTTGACCAATAGAAGAATTAATGTTACAGGAATTAATTAAATAATTGACATTATTTAATCATGACCGTGAAGAATACGAATTACGAAGAATATGGAAGTCGCAGGCCTAAACCAGATTTCGGTGTCTACATTTGCCCCTCTTTGATACAATGTCGTTTCGGTGTTGTGTCAAAGAAAGTTAATAAAAATATGCCCCAGTCATGCTCCAAATTAAAACAGGTGAAGGTATGCCCCCTTGGGAAAATTGACAAATTTCTAAAATGTTCAGAAAAATTTGGAAATGCTCCCGATTAGTCCAGTAGATAGGCAGAAATGCAATGCAGTTGACGGAATTGGGTTTGGAAATGGGAGGGATGGGTACGGGATGATGGAAAATGGAAGTTTACATGGCCAGTAGGAAAGAAATGCCACCTAAGCCCTAGGTATATATTTGAATTGGGGTGAAAAACTATTCATTTGCACCCACATAGCTTAGAGATTTGAAAATTTGCTCTGGATTGATAGTGACGATGTCTCCAGTTCCAGCCACCCATCACCGCGCATACAGGATCCGGACATACCAGAGACCAGCCGGTGCGGACCCCCCAGTATGGACCTTAAACTTGACTTTTGAAAAATTTTGATTTGCGCGTTGTTTAATGCATTTAATTCAATTTTTACTTTTGCGTCATTTTTAATTTTGCACCGCATATGTATGCGCGAACGACGCATATGTATGTGAAAAACCACATTTGAATTTTAACGCCGGTTGGTTAGAGTGGGTTTTAGCGGATAAATGCATCTGTTTATTTTGATACGCATTTGATTTCTTGAAATGCATTTGCATGTTTATGGCCGCATATGTGTATTTAGAAACACAATTGACATTTTGCAACGCAAGTGATAGTTTTGTGACGCATTTGAATAATATGAACCGCATTTGTTTAATAATGACGCATATAGAATTTGTGAACCGCATTTGTGAAAAAGCAACGCATGTGTAAGAGAATGACGCATGTGCAAAATAACGACGCATTTGCATTTTATGTTAAAATAGTCATTTCTCACTAGAATAGATGATTCAGGCTTACATGAGGCATGTATGATGTTGTTGCAGGTTGTATTGGACCCTATTTATACACGGGAGTCAAGACCCACGACGTTTCGATTCAGAGATAGTTTGCAGCCGGCCGAGCGACGGACTCTATGGCATTTGGGTTTGTTGCAATTGACCGATATGCCCCAGATTCGGGCAAATCGAGGATTATTGACAGCGTTATGCGAGAGGTGGCACTCTGAGACATCATCCTTCCACCTACCGACTGGAGAGGCCACGATGACATTAGAGGATGTATATAGGATATTGAGACTGCCTATTAGAGGCACCCGGGTAGTCTATGATACTCATAGGGGGATTGCTGAGATGTGCAGATATTACCCCCATGCTGATATTAGACAGCTAGGGGTTGATGATTATGAGATTAGGTGGCGGGTGTTGGCCCAGAGATACAGACAGTTGGATTGTCTAGTAGCGACACTGATAGGCGGTATAGTACTGCCTGACCACCGAGGTCATGGATTCCCTGTGGGATGGGGGGAAATGTTAGTGGGCATGCTCGAGCGCCAAGTTGTATATGTCTGGGGTTCATGTGTGCTAGGGATGTTGTACTTACATTTGCATGACATTACCTATAGAGAGGCACAGTCGATGAGCTGCGGTACCACGCTTCTGATGATATGGGCGTGGGAGCATATCGCTATTTTCAGACCACCTGTTATAGTAGACCTACCTCGTGGAGCTCCATACGCCTTCCGTTATGCGGGGGTGACCACACAGCATCATATTGGGGACACATGCTACTTTAGACATGCTATAGACACCATGCAGGAGTTTACATGGAGACCGTACCTGGGCTGCGAGGTGTGGTCAGATGAGGGCGAGCACTTGCCTTTTTGTAGACAGACACAGTATTTGGTGGGATGGACAGTGTCCCATATGCACATTATAGAGCGGCAGTTGTCGGACCGGGTATTGAGACAGTTTGGAGAGGTATAGGATGTACCTCGAGGGAGAGCAAAGTTTGTGCGGTCATCATGAGAGGTCCTGCTATGGGGGCCAGAGATTCCAGTCGCCACTATGGAGGCAGATATTGATGGTTTACAGGCACTTCCATGGAGATGGAGGGACGGACCAACAGATCCAGGGACCACTCCAGCTTATGATCAGTGGTGGGCAGTACACAGGCCGATTCCCATGACAGATCCAGGGCAGCCAGCACCGGTAGAGTAGCGTGGTACAGGTCCACGAGGCAGACAAGGCAAAGGGAGAGGCCGAGGAGGCAGAGGTGGCCATAGTGATGGAGGGGATGATGGCAGAGGTGGCCGACGTGGAGGCAGGAGAGGAAGGCGTGGTCGACGGGGACGAGGACCAGCCTTGTCACCAATCCGGGAGGAGAGGGGAGGAGAGGAGGATGTGGCTATGCTAGATGTGGCCAGAGGTGGTGAGGAGCAGCCAGCAGAGGCTATTATCCCAGACATCCCAGACATCCCAGCAGAGGCGGAGGTAGGTGCCGAGGAGGCAGGCAGAGAGGAGGGAGGTGTCGAGGAGGCAGTTGGAGAGGAGGCAGAGGTTGATGCCCTTGGGTTGCTAGGTGCCTACCAGGAGGACGATAATGAGGATGATGATCACAAGAGAGAGATCCGAGATCAGATTTTGGAGGAGCTCGATGAGGAGGAGGATGGGATAGACAGGGCCAGACAGGATGAGAGAGGGGCGGAGGATCCGGACATGGATACATTACAAGCCCAGGTTGCCTCCTTGGAGGATCAGATGAGAGTATTGATGGCCGAGAGGGATGCCTATCAGGTGGAGAGAGACAGAGCTTTGATGGATAGGGATCAGGCCATAGCTCGGTGGTAGGAGACTGAGCAGCAGTTCACAGAGCTCAGAGCATTATGCACAGGACCATCAGTTGCATTCGCCAGAGAGTTAGTCAGAGCTGGAGAGAGGGAGAGATACTATCGGGACCTATATGAGGCGGAGGTTCCCCTAGAGAGATGGGCTCCCAGTTTTTCAGCGGCACATAGTAGCAGGTCTCAGACTAGGACCCACACACGGACAGTTAGCACAGAGGGGGTGGATCAGCCACGTAGAGCAGGGCCATATGACAGACCTCCCACAGCTCAGAGATCAGCAGGTTCCCAGCATCATTCTCCCACACACTCCCGACATGATGGCAGTGGCAGTTCAAGATAGAGATACTACTGGAGATTCATTTGAGACACTGTATTTTGATCTTATAGCCTGCGGGCTTCCATGTATTATTGATACATTATGACATTGTGAGGTGACACATTTGAGCGATATATATATATATATGATTTTGGCGGCGATTCTCATGATATGCATTTCTATGTACTGATTTATGCAATATTTATTTATACGTGTGATGTTTATATGACATGCCTATGTGATGGATGAGTATATGTATTTTATGATGTTTATGCAGCTAATGAGATAATGTTGATTCTATGTGATGTATGGTTCTATATGATGTATGATCCTATATGATTATGAGATGCAATGTGATGTTGTATGTATGATGCAGATGACATGTGATGTTATACAAATGTAATGTGATGCCCGTATTTACAGTTGCATTGTATATGAAATGCTTATAATATGTATTGGTTTTAATGAGTATTTTCTATTATGCCATGATGATCTAGATATGAACTATGCCTATATGTACGAATGTTTCTAACATGTATGTTGATGTAGGATGATATACACCGTTTTGTGTCACAGGACTTCGTCATAATGCAAGAAAGAAGAACTGTTAGTGCGGAAAGAAAGATCGACAAAGAATGAAAGATAGAAGATAGATGTGAGAATTAGGAATCTTCGATATTTTTCCGTATCACAAAAGGTATTGCACTTTATCATCATCGGGCGGGACTAATAAAAATGGAGAAAAACACCATGATAGGACATAGATCAAGGTGTGCAAGGTCATCCACTTGCTAATAACAGACAGTCGCAGACAAGGATTGTCATTAACTCATACTAAGGGCACAAGTTGCCCCAGTCTTTTTGTTAGGACAAACCACAGACAGCAAACAAAGTAAAAGTCGGGTCATGAGACGTCATTGCTCCTCTAAATCCTTCATGGGACATCCTTGAGGAAACTAGTAACATGACAACAAATCAAATTTAAAAGACAGTCGACAAATAGCAGTTAAAGAAAATAGAATTATGATACATCGTTGCTTCTCTAAATCCTTCATGGGACATCCTTGAGAACGCTAGTAACGCGGAATCAGTCAAGCTGTTACAAGATAAAATGATAAGTGATAAACAAGCCATGTGCTGGCTGTAAGCCAATAAAGAAGCAAAACATGTGATTTGTTTGTTTGATTTGTTGATTGATAGAGCCTGATTGCAGGAGATACACATACCGGATAAGACTGTGAGTCTGGTTTCGATGTTATGACTATCTATCTAAGGGATGACAAAGCCTAGTTTCAGAAAGACATGTATCGTATAAGACGTTGAGTCAGATGACGTTGATGTGATAACCTGTGTAAGGCTATGTTTGACCTTATTGATTATGCAAGAAGGACTCATCCTGTATAAGACATAGGTTGATTATTTTGATAACGTCTGTTTCCAAGAAGGACACATCCTGTAGCAGACTGTTGGTTGATTTGTTTTGAATTGTTTTGTTTAGCCAGTTGTTTGATTTGACTTAGAGACATTACTAACTTGTTCACCAGATTGAGGCATGACTTGAGACAATGCGTGGACAATTGACTATGTGTGACGACAAACCCTAAAGGACTGACCTAGTGCGGCCTCGGGGGCTCATCGATTGATGGCCTTGCCTACATTATACACACAGAGACCTCGTAGTTCGACTTGACTTGACTGACAAGACTGACTACAAATAGAAGACGTGTGTGAAAGTGAATGCGACAAACCCTAATGGACTGACCTAGTGTGGCCTCGGGGGCTCATCGTGTGATGTGCCTTGCCTACGTTGTACACGCAGAGACCTCGTAGTTCGACACGACCAATGACCTTATTGTTTATGACATATGGATTGACTTAGGACTTTATACAGACAAACCTAAACAGACTGACCTAATGCCTCGGGGGCACATCGGCAGATGGCCTTGCCTACGTCCAGTCGCAGAGGCAACGTAGTTCGACAAATGACAAAGACTGACAAGTACGACTGACTTTGACTCTGTTTTTGGATTTTTGAAATGTTTTGATTTTTTTTTGTCTTTTTGAAGTTTTCTGATGTTTTTGTGTTTTCTCAGGTCATTTTGCGATGTTTGTGGATTTTCTATGGTTTTACGTCTTCAACATAGCCAATGTAAGAACCAATATGACGCACGTCAAGTGTTTGCCCCCAGTCGAGTATAAGACCAATTGACTATGGATAGGGTAAAATGGGGGATATGAAATGCGCTCGATGTCAATCGTTCTAGGTTATGGGAAAGACTACCACTTATTATGAATGGTATATACAAATGATGGACAGGAAAGATACGGGATACGTATAAGGATAGGTAGCATGTACAAGGATAAGGACTATGTATAGGGTAGTGGACTATGTACAGGATAGATTAGAATAATAGTAGACAAAGGAGTAGAGTTGAGTACACATGGCGCCTGTTTGCTAGGTTTTCACCATGGTACCTATCCAAAGCGCCACCGAAGTGGTTTTCACTATTGGACGAATGATTTTTCTTACTATTCCGCATTATCTAATTTTTGGTGTTACCAAGACGCCTGCTTACAAGTTTTCACCCCTTGATAACGATTTTTTTTTTTTGTGATTTGATTTTGTATTTTTGCTAATTAAGAAAAAGGCTCCCAGAAGCTATGCATAGAACTTCTTCAGATGCATACTATTGATTGGTGAGGACAATGGTTCCCCTTCAGGAGTAGAGAGTTGGTATGCTCCTGATCCAAAAGCTTCTATGACAATATAAGGTCCTAACCAATTAGGTTCAAACTTTCCTGGTTTGTCTCTTTCTGCTTGATTCTTTGGGTTTTCCATTAAAACCAGGTCACCAATGTCAAAGTTTTTGTTCAAGACCCTCCTGTTATAGCTACGACGAAGGCAATTCTGGTATTCTTGAAGATGGTCTAGTGCCTTCTGTCTTCGCTCATCTAAAAATTCTAGCTCATGGAGTCTCGACACTCGGTACTCTTCATCATCAATGTGGCCTTTCAGGGATACCCTTAGGGAAGGAATCTCGACCTCAATAGGCAAAATGGCTTTAGACCCAAAGACAAGTGAATATGGGGTAGCACCAGTGGGAGTACGGATACTTGTACGATAAGCCCATAAGGCAGGGTTAAGCTGTAAATGCCAGTCACGACCAGCATCATTGACAGTCTTCTTGAGAATTCTAATAATGGTCTTGTTAGATGCCCGCTAATGCTACTCAGGTAGTATGAAGTGGAAAAGGATGTTGGATATGAAATTCATCACAAGTGACTAACTTCTGGTTCTTAAAATGGGCCATTAATGATTATGGACTCCAGGAACACCATCGATACAAATGATATAGTTCGTGATAAATCTAGAAATTTAAAATGGCACGTATGTCATAATGGTTTCAATCCACTCAGAAGTACCGTGGCGTGCTGATAATACAAACTTCCAGTCCATTAGATGATGTGGGGTGGATCTACCTATGAGGCTCTAGGCCCCATTGGGCAAAGGGCCGCAAGTGACGGATAGACTCGAGCCTAGCCGGGCATGGTCAAATCTCCATGAACTTGGCATTACGCATTTTGTTACAGCATATGAGTCTTTTTCCATAGCAGGCCAATAATAACTCAGCCTTCATAATCTTCTGGCTGGTTGTAGACCGCTAGAATGGGAACCACATATACCCTCATGCACCCCACGCAGCGTTGCTTAAAGCCTAAGAGAATCAAGACATCTCAAGAGGGTAATATTATCTGGGCGGCACGCTCTATATAGGGCATCCGGCAATGGTGTATCGGTCGACGGCGAGAATGTTCCACGCTGGTTATTTGATAGGCCAAGGCATGACTTTGCATGAAGGTAATCATAGATTTCTTTGTACCATGGGGAATCGACCAACGGCGTCATACAATTACCGTAACTGGGACATCGAGACACCAAAAGTTGTTCCACCAAGAACTCAAACTTAGGGCACGTTGTTAGGAATGTCAAGAAGTGATGCAATTGTAGCCATAGTGTCTGCTGCCCTGTTTAAAACCCGAGGTATTTGATGAAATTTGACTTTGTCAAAGTACTCTTTAAAACTATCAGCCATGCGCTTATATGGAGTAAGCTTCTCATCCTTAGTCTCATAATCATCATTTACTTGTCTGATTACTAATTGAGAATCACCATAAACATGTAAAACCTTAATCTTCCACTTGACCGCCATGCGTAACCCTGTCACCAGAGCTTCATACTCTGCCATGTTGTTAGTGCATGGAAATGAAATCTTGAATGACTTAGGGATGGAATCACCCTATGGTGTGATAAACAATATACCAACCCCTGAACCATGATTTGTATGTGAGCCATCAAAGTACAGTTTCCATGTTATGTTTGTGTCAAATGTGAATATGAACTCATCAGGAAAGTCCACAACTAATGGGTGATCTTCCTGTATGGGTGCGTCAGCTAACTGATCAGCAATGACCTGTCCTTTAATAGCTTTTCTTTCTACATACTGGATATCATACTCACTAAGTATCATTACCCACTTGGCCAGTCGCCCTGTTAATGCTGCCTTGCTGAGAAGATATTTCAGAGGATCTATTTTAGCAATCAGCATTGTTTGATGGTTTAGCATGTAGTGCCTCATTTTTTGGGTAGAAAATACTATTGCAAGACAGGCACGTTCAATGTTACTATAGTTGAGCTCATAACCAACTAAAGTCCGGCTGATATAATAGACTGCCCTTTCATGACCTTCATCGTCATTCTGTGCAAGCAATGTCTTGGCGATGAATACAAGGTAATATAAAGAATCAATGGTCTTCCTTCAACAAAGTATTAAGATAGGTGGTGAGTAAATATTCTTTAATCATTGAAAAGCCTCTTCACACTCTAGTCATTCCATGCAAAGGGTACCTTTCTTAAGTAGATGTTGAAAAGGATGTGTTCTCATGAAATGACTATAAATCTCTCCGACAGATTGCAACTCGTAATGTCCTTAGTTGACTAATATTGTTGGGTGGTGGCATGTCCATGATTGCTTTTTAGATTTCACGGACCACTTCAATGCCTCATCTAGAAATGATATAACCTAACAGCCTTTCTCGGGACTTGACTCCAAACACACATTTCTTTGGATTGATCTCACATTATACTTCTCCAGCCTCTGAAATATCTTGTCTAAAACCTGTAGATGTTCTGCCCTTGTCTTGGATTTTACAATTAGGTCATCGACATAATCCTCCATACAAGTATGCACTAGATCATGAAAGATAGTAGTCATGGCACGCTGATAGGTTGCTCCTGCATTCTTGCGTCCGAAGGGCATAACATTCCAACAATACGTTCCCCAAGGACAAGTGAAGGCTGTCTTAGGTTACCCGGGGCTGCACTGATCCGTTATATCCTCGAAATCCATCCACAGAGCAATATCCATATCCTCATTGCTGTCAATCTATCATGTCTATGTTAGCAAAGGGAAGTCATCTCAGGGGACAAAGCTTTGTTGATATCTCTAAATTGCCACAGACAAGTGATGTCTCAGCTTGGTTTAGCGGATCGGGTACTAGATTGGAAATCCAATCCGCATAGTCGAGTAGATCCGATAAAACCAAGAGTTTTGAGTCTCACTGACCAACAAAGCAATTTCAGGCGCATTTTCTCGCCTTTTGTTTCACCGGTTTGGCACCGTCAGCAAGTGGATGGTGAAATGTCGTTGCAGATCTAACCTGCATGCCGCGATATGACCAAGCAAAATTTATCCGTCTCGCAGCAGCCGCGGAACTTTGATTTCTTCCGCTGTCACGACGGCCGCTAAATAAACTAGTCGTGAGATCTCCTTTGCGCCTATGTTGACCTCACGGATTCTTCAAATCAGCATGGGTGACTTTTCCCGCGGCAACGGAGAATGTTCAAACTCCATCCTTAGGGTGCCCGTAGAGGTTTTCACCTTGACGCGCCCTTTCTTTTTACTTTTCATTGTCTAGAGGTGCCTTTCGGTTTTCACCTAGAGACTCATCCTTTATTTTGTTTGGTCCTTTTCTCATTTTTTATGAATGAGGGTTGAAACAGATTCCCCCAAAATATGCTTATTGTCCAAGTCAATGGTAAAAACCAATTTTATGGGATCTCCGTTAGGTATGCCTTCAAGACATCCTGTGAACTCAAGAATGGCTTCCATCGCTCTCAAAAGTGCCCAGATGGAAAGTCTTTGTTGATCCCAATCAACAATGAGGGCAGAATTAACAGCCATCGCCTCTGAGTTACCGTCTAATGGGGTCAAGGTAAATATTGAATTATTCATGTGGTTACAAAAATCTTGTACCAGGTCCTCTTTGCTCTTAGGTTTGGGTCTAGGTGGGTGAATAGGTGGGCCTAACGCCAGGGTTTGACTATCAGAAATAGATGGCTCAGGTTGCCAAGAGGTAGGATCAAGTGATTCCCAATAATAGTGTTTAAACCATTCCTCTTTTGTCATTTTCTTTGGTGGACAAGAATTTAAAGGATTGGGTGAGGAACTTAACATCAAGTCAAGTTCTCCAAATAATTTGTCAAGGTCCATGGAAGAAGTAGAGGATAAGGAATCCCACTCATAATCGTTAGAATCAGGGGAGTCATGATGATATTGGTCTACTAGTTTGTGAGATGTCTTAATATCTTCTGAAGCATGTACTTCCTCAAGTAAGGGTAATGGAGTACTAGGAACACTAATCAATCGTCGAAACTCTAGCCCTACTCCTTTTAACATCGAACAAATATTGGTTCAATTTTCCATCTTGGGTTTGCTTCCAAACCACTTTGTCCATCATATCCTTTTGCTTTTCATGATTTTGAAACCCTTTCCATAGCAGACTCAGAGAATATGAGCAAGCAAAGGGGTTCTGGAATATCTTCCTTATACAGCCTGTGAAGTGACATCTTCGCCCCATGCCTCTTTGCTTAATTCACCCCATTTAGTGAAATTTTTTGCGAGGGGAACATGTATAGTGATCATAGACTGTCCCCTACCTATTATAGGTAGACCATATGAATTAGGAGGAACCAAATGGCTAACATAATAAGAAGTCTTCATGTAATACTCTCCACAACCCTTGTCTTGGATCTCGACCCTAGGAGTGGTAGGAAGTGAGGGTGAAACAGATGTTCGAGTGAGTGTGGACGGGTCAACATAAGAAGATGGATTAGACGATGAGGCCTCTTGGTTGACTGGCACTTGACATTGAGGGATCTCCTTTAGATTGGTGCAATACTGGAAAGGATCGGGATCACCATCATAATGGTTTCGGTGCCAATGTATGAAATTTAAGACACCCATGATATGTGGAAGGGACCGCCTTCATGGCATGAATCCATGGTCTACCTAGCAAAAGGTTATAAGGACGGGTGAGATCCAAGACCTGGAACTTTGTCTCCATTACCGCAGGACCAATTCTGATAGGAAGTGTTACCACCCCCTTTGATTTTCGTTCTTCATCATCATAAGCCTTAATGACAATACTCTTAGTGGTGTCTACGCATGCTTCTGAGATACCTAATGCCTTAATTAGTTTTAAAGTGCATAGATTTAACCCTGCTCCTCCGTCTACCAAAACTCGTCTAACTCTGGTGTCATCAACAAGGACTTCTAGATGTAAAGGGTCATTGTGATTCGTCTTGTTCGTGGCATAGTCTTGTTCAGAAAATGTGGCATGATGATTATTGGTCAAGTAGCCCACCATTTCCTGGAAATGATTGACATCAAGTTCATTAGGGACCGTGGTGTTCTGTAAAGACTTATCAAGGATAGACCGATGCTTTGGGGAAATGCGCAACAATTCCAAGATTGAGATTTGGGCTGAGGTCTTCCCTAATTGGTCAAGTAGGTTATATTGTAACTTGGAAGGTTGAGGTGTTTGCTGTGACAGAGGGCTTGGGATAGTAAACTTAGTACAACAAGTATTGACTGCACACACAGGATTAGCATTGATAGTAATGGTATTAATGTTTTGATCAGCGGCGCGAAGGCAATGAATGATTTTGCCGCTATCATAGTCATGTTTGATACTCGCATAATTGGCCGACATATTGGTCTTAGTACTCGAACTGGGGACAGTTCCTTTCCCATGGTCATGTAGTGGGTCTGAAAAGACTTGATGATCAGTGTTGGATGTCTTTTGTTTTTGTCCACTAACCTCAATAATTCTCTTGTCAACAAGATCCTGTATGATATTCTTCAGTTGTCGACAGTTTTGTAGGTTATGTCCCTTAGTCCTATGATAATCACAAAAGGCATTGTCATCCCACCAAGCTAGTTTAAACTGTCCTAGATCATATTGTCTTTGTTCTTGCAACTGTATGAGGTTGTGTTGTAACAGTTGTTTGAACACTGACTCAATGGGTTCCCCTAAGGGAGTGAACTCACGTTTTTGAAATCTCCTTGGTTGTGGACGTTGAGTATTTGAGACCGTGTTAGGAGGTTGATTGACAGCATTAAGCGTGTTGGAAAAAGAATGAGGTCCTTGTAATGTGAGGAGGGGTCTTGCTTGTAGTGTTTTGGCATCAACCACCCCATCATTGGTGACATTTTTGTTGCGGGACCAGAATCTGTTTCTATCAGTGGGGGTGTTTTGTACGATTGGGTTTCTATTGGATGTTGTCATTTTGATTTCACCCTTTTCAATAAGATCCTTTTCTATTATCACCCCTTTTTCCACTAGTTCTGAAAAAGATATGCAACAATGTACCCTTAAGTTACTCCTGAGTTTTGGATGAAGGTTTTCTTGAAACATTGTAACCTTTTGTTTTTCGGGTATTTCGACAGGACACCTACTAGCAATAGTTCTCCATCTCTGGAAGAAAGCAATGAATGTTTCACCTTCGTCTTGCATTGTGTGGCACAAAGTTGCTATATTTATCTCATGGTCAATGTTGAAGGAGAATTGCTCCACAAATTTCTCAACTAGTTCACCCCATGATCTAATGCCGACCCAGGGACCAAACCACTTAGTGCAATTCTCAAGAATTCTTGAACATTTCATAAGATACGTAAATAAGGTTACCTATGCATATGGTAGAAAATTTCGATATGTTCTATCGATTGCGTTTTCCATTATACTTAGGAAGATTCGATATGACATATCCGTGAGGGAAAGGTGTCATGTACAATGATCTATCAAAGGGGAATGGACATATGTCCTTCGTTGAAAATGATTTATTAGTTGACACCAACATGTTATCCATTTGTGTTTGCAATGCATGCATTTGTGTTTGTAGGACGTCAACTTGGGTCAAAGATGTGCTAGGAGGATTATGCGGATCCATGTATGTATTCTAAAATCCAAAGTATCGTGATGGGTTTTGATTGAACATTGGCATCTGAGGTGGATTTGGATTCAGAATGTTGGTAAATGTATTCTGGTATGGTATCTGCATAAATTGGTGTTGACCTGGGTTCTGTGTAAATGGGTTCCGAGCACCACTCTGTGAAAATGGATTCTGATTCGGAATCGATGTGAATTGGTTTCGACTTGGAATCTGTGTGGACGGATTCTGACTACCAATCTGTGAAAAAGGGTTCCGATTCAGAATCAACATAAATTGGTTTTGACTTGGAATCTGTGTGGATGGATTCTGACTACCAATCTGTGAAAAAGGGTTCTGATTCGGAATCGATGTAAGTGGACTCTGACTGCTAGTCTGGAAGAGTGGATTTTGATTTCCATATTGGAAGGAGGGAATGCCCCCTGTTTGTGTAATCCTTGGTATAGTACTAGTGATTTAAGCACTAGGTATGGCCATTGACTGTGGTAAGGTACCCATGATACTAGCAGTAGGTAAGGTTGTTGATTGTGCACTTTTGACACTGACATATGAGGTATGGACTGAGGTTTTAGGTCTTTTACTCCCAATAAGAGGACCAGTGGGAGTAGATGATGATGCCCCTGTAGTGAAATTAAATCCCGATGTCATGCTAGATATACCAAATGGAGACGTATGGACCATTGTACTCTGTGTAGACGTGCTAGACGGCATAGTCGTGCTGACCTGAGGTATAGTAGTACTAGCAGTCGTGGTATTTGTCCCTTGTGTAGGTTGAGTTTGTAAGGTGCTAATCTCAAATCCTGGAGGTAAGGTAGCACCTTCAGCTAGCAATTTGCCTAAAAACCGTTGACGATCATTTGCTAGGTACTCATCTACAAAAGAGGCAAACTCAGGGTCCTGTGCGGCAGCCTCTATGTCTTCTACCGCAATATGTCCTTGAGTGTTTCTAGTGGTGAATTTGTCTAGTAGAGTCTTATGAGGTCTTGAAGAAAATGGATTGATGAACTCGTTTGGGTTCGACATGTTTTCTCTCTCTCTTCTCTTAGACCTAGTTTCAACCATGTAAGACAAGCTCAATATGCGGGATATGCAAGACTATATCTACAAACTGTATGACTCTAGTCTATATTTTTGGGATTTTCGTATGCAAATAATGAATGTCCTAGGATGACACTAATCTAGACTCTAAAGATGCAAAGTCTAAGCAAGACCCTAAAGTGATCAATTCTATAAACCCAAGATGAAGGGACCAACTGTCTAAAGTCAAACCAAGGTGTCAATTTAGTTAAGTCAAGGAACCAATGTAGGACGAGGATCAAAGACAAGTTGAGTTTCCTAACTAGACTGATGAGCTAGGATGACTCTCTGTAGGACAAAGTATAAGATGATAGGACTAGGTTCAATGACAAATTTTGTTGACACTATGACTTTTCTATAGTATAGATGGTGGACTACTCCTAAAGTTGGTAAAAGTGACCGTTCTAGAAGTCTAATGCAAAGTAATATGTACTCTAAGATGAAGCTAATCTCTAAATGAAGACAACTATGGTAATGACTAAATAACCCTAAAGGATGCAAAATTGAGCAAATCATTTCAGGTTTTTGTTCAAGGACTGTTTGTGTGAAGACAACTGAAACTGGTATAACCGTGTTGACTGGACAGTGACTTTGAATTTTGGATTTCTGATAATCAGACAGATGCATCGCAGGATTTAACAGATGCGGTCCAAGTTTAACAGTTGCGGTCCAAACTGACGGATGCGACTCAAAAATTACAGATGCGACTCTAACTGACAGATGCGACCCAGAATATAATGCATGCAGTTTTTCTAAATCAAATGCGAGCTCAACTGACAGATGCGACTCAATATTAATAGATGTGACTCAAAATTTAACAGATGCGAGTTTCTAGTGAACAGTTGCGACTCTCTGTGAATTTTCAGTGACATGAAATTTAAACTGACTCTATTTTCTGTGATCAAATTTTGACAATCAAAGACAATCATAAGACAAAGTGTTTTCAGTTTCGATTTTGGACTCAAAGAACATTTAAAGTGATAACAGACAAGCACATCCTAATAGGCCAAAGGCCTAGGGTTTGTATACTTGGTATAGCCCACCTAAATACCCCGGATTGGTGATGAACACCTTTCCTTCTCGAGAGCGGATAGCTTAGGAATTTGGTGGCATTGGCTCCCCTCCACGGCTCATTAACGTCTTTTAGAGCACACCACTCAATTCTTTGGGAAAATGACCTCCCAAGAACTGATATCTCTACTCAAGGGGATCAGCAGTGAGTATCTTTGGGCATGATACTATACCCTGCACTATACCAAGCAATGGCCACAAATAGGTTGGTCTCTAAAACAAAAGGTATTTAATTTGGTCTCTAAAAACAAAAGGTATTTAATTCGGGCATTCCATTCGTGGGGTGTGATCCATATGGCGCGAGTCCCCTTTCGGATCCATCTCGTCGGAACCACACTCATGATTCTTGGGGTTTCCCAAAGAACCCACTTTTATATACCAGCTAGAAGTCCCTCGAAGTTCGGTAAGACGGCTCCGAAATGGCCCCGGGTGAGTACTTTTTCCCACTAGAACAGCCCAAGTTCTAGAGTTGGTAACCGCTTTCTTACACCCGTGATCGCATGGATGTGCAAGGGGAGAGGATACTTCGATATGTACCAAGCCTAAGGGTAACTCGCATTTGTGTTTACCAAACACGCGAGACACTCATAATTTAACCAAATGAAAGATTTGCTACGCTACCAAACAATCTGTTTCAAAATTTAACTAGGGTCTTCGACAAGCGTCCTGTAGAAGATGTCATTAGTAATTTTCAATATTGTCTTCGTCAATCGTCCTACAAAAGCTTGTTAACTCCAAATGGCCACACGCTGAAAATCAAATATCAGTAATACGAAAATCAATTGAAAATTCCAGATTGCCGAAAGCAAAAAAAAAATTTTACCAGTCAATTACGTCTCTTCGTTACCAGTCAGATGCATCGTTTCTTTTTCAGTTGTGGCTCGGGAAATCAATTGCGTTCAGATTTGTCGATGCTAGCCATTTCTATGTCGATACCTGGGCTCGTAAATTCAATTGGCGGTTCGTAGAATTGTCGAAGGCTGCTCCTACTTAAAAATCTGCAAAAACCAAAATTAAAAGATCTACGGATTCGCGAAGATGGTGTCTTCACGTCGGGTTCACCAAATGTAACGCCAAATAAAATCTTTGCACAATAGACAACAAAGAAGATCATTAGAAGCACACATGCATACAATACTAAAATCTAAAATGCAAATTCATTCGTTAAGCAACAAAGAACATGGGAAAGTAAAAACGTAATTAAAACTAGAACAATCTCACCAATTTCAAACGTATTTCCATGATTCATCTCGATTGCCCTTCTCCATTTTGCTTGTGTAGTATAATTGCCCTCAGATTTTCAAGTTCGTGCAAGTATAGTCTAAGATAGTGATTAGCAAAATATCGAAGATTCAAGACAAAGTGCTTTCAAAAAGTTATAAAATTCGTGAGAGATTGGAATGAAGAATGACAAATCAATTCTATAGAAAATTGATTATTCAACGCATAAAGCCAAGATTGAAAGATCAACTATCATTGAGACGACAGTATTAGACATGCATTCCGATAACTCCATTTAATGACATGAGTGATTCAAATTAGAAATAGACTTCAAGATTAAATGAATGATTTAATCTTCAGTTTGGCATTCGAAAACATAAGAAATATCTTTGCATGATAAAGATGAAGATTGATTATAACGACTCTCTGTTTGAATGCACGCACAACACTTAATTAATTAAATAAGAATATTTAATTAATTTGCATGTACACGCAATTGAGTTAGAATTGGACGATTGACTGACTTGACGAAGAGATTACCATCAACCACTCTATTATCAAAATCAATAGTTAACCTAACCCATTAAAAACAGATGCTGAGCCCAGTAAAAGTGAATACTTAGATAACTCACATAATTATCTAAAATATAGAGGAATGTGTTAAAATAGAATTAATGAATTAAATAATTCATTTAATTCAAGACTCAATATTCGAAGAATAATTAAATAAATAAGATTTATTTAATTAAATGATGAAGGGATTTAAACGAATAATTAAATAAATAATTTATTTAATTATAGTTGAAATATGATAAAGAGTAAATTAAATAAGAATTTATTTAATTTAACAAGACGGATAAGGTTAATTAGTAACATAATTAAATAAAAAGCGTTTATTTAATTAATCAGATAGAATAAAGAAAAGTGTGAATTAATTAAATAATTAAGATTATTTAATTAATAGAAGAAATAAAAGAAAATGAATTAATTAAATAATTAATATTATTTAATCAATAGAAGAATTAATGTTAAGGTGAATTAATTAAATAATTGACATTATTTAATCATGACCGTGAAGAATACGAATTACGAAGAATATGGAAGTCGCAGGCCTAAACCAGATTTTGGTGTCTACAACTAGTTATATAGTTATTGAGCCCTAGTTATACTTGTTTCCGTTCACCTCCCCACAACCTATAAAATAATTTAATTTTTCTATACCTTTTGAAAAAGTGATTAGTGCTAATTTTTACTCTTGAATTACTAGTGGTAGCAACCAAATTAAGTTATCCCCACCACTTAGATATAACCAATATATGGCTCTATGGACTAGCATTTTGATTATTAGTAATGACCCTCCTAGTCAATATATTTAAGCCTGTAGCTCACAAATCCTATAGTGTTAAAAAAAATTACATTATTTTTTTTACAAATGATATGCTAGCCTTTTTTACTAATAAAAAAAGAATAACATTTAACATATTTGAAATAATGTTTATGTTAGAGTGCAAGTAAAAGGATAACCAACTATAATCAATATTTGAAACATTTAATTCAATTTCCATTGGTAATCTAAGATATTATCACAATAATATAAAATCACACACATAAATGTATACACATATTCTAGTCTTACCAAAAACCTATTTATGATTATTAGGTCTTGAATAAACCTATTTATGATTATCAGATATTGACTAAACCCGTTCACATTCACCTCATCACAATCGATAAGACATTATAATTTTTCACAACTTGGAAACTATTAGCATTCATGTATGAGACTTATTGTTTGCTAAATATTACTTCTAAGATGAGCATACTTTAACATACCTAAAATATGAAACATCTTTGTAAAATTCAATAGAAGGAACAATTAATGGCATTTATCATAGAATTTCCAAGTATATAAGGTAATTTAATTTATGTTTGATTCCTTTTCTAAAATTTGAGTTTCACTATATTTTTTAATTGCAATAATTTTTTAAAACTTTTTATATCTTGAGTTTGATTTTTTTAATAATTATAAAAAATGAAATTTTTTTATCAGTAAGAAAGATGATTGTAATGATATTTAGAAAAGTAAATACATCATTTAGGCCCAAACTGGGCATCCATCATGACTTCAACAAAGACAAACCAAACTTGGACTCCAACCAAAATTAGCAAACCAAGTGGACACAACCACCATTAACCAACATTTTCACCAAAAAAAATTAACCCACCTGACACTTACAAAGACCAATTACATAGATTACCATTCATACCACCAAACCCAAGAAACTTGAAAACCCACGAACCAACAAAAAACCCCAACCAAGCCCCTTTCACCAAACATTCTGCTAAGCAAAAACTTAGAATTCCCTCTTCTAGACTGAGTCTTCTGCAGGCACCAAACGAAATTTATTTTTTAGAAACTCTGCTCCTGCTATAGCTAGATGTCTGTGCTCAATAAGAGCCATGTTGTTAACATCCAATAAGAAAGGAAAATATCTTACCAATGCGTTTGGGTCATCTAGGAGATGTAGGTCCCGTAGGCATGGAATACCTTTACCAAGTCGAGTTGTGGCCAAAGCTCTATC